>JAHPZR010001059.1:75000-92500 GCA_019787425.1 Platygyra sinensis | reverse complement strand
CATCATGGTGCATGGTAAGAAGTAGAAGATGTCGAGGAATTTGAGCTATAGTTTGACAAAGAGGTTGGAAGGAGTATAGATATAAGAAACAGCCTGTCGATGACACGTGGTGCATTGTAGACTATGGAAGGTGTGGCCAGCCAGAGAAATAGGAACAGGATCCAAGATATGCCTATTCAAGATTAAGTTCAGTCCTGCTACATGGCTGCAAAGCAAGGAAGATTACTAAGACCAATGAAAGTTTCTAAAGCCAATGCTTGAGAACAACATAATTGATTACATGGCTAAAAAGAGTGATAGCAAGAGTGGTTGAAATGGCAGAGGCCAAGGTACGACGTAGAAGTACTCCTAACCAGAGGGTATCAATGACACCGGTTGGCATTAAGAGGAAGATCGAAGACCACTTGGAAAAGGACCTTTGCGAAAGAGATAAACAAGCCAGGGTGGAAGAGTTTATTTGAAGTCAAAGCAGTGGTGCAAAACACAGAGTGTTGGTTTGAAAACATGATGGCCTTCAAACTTTCGTTGCCAAAATCTGATAGAAGTGTAAGCAATGTGACAAGTTGAATATTGATTGCCTTCAACTTAGGAAAAGATGGTTTGGTCAAATTGATTTACATTCCTTGATTGGCTAAGTTGTAAAATAAATGGTGAAACAGAGAATTAACTCTGAAGTGTAAATTAAAGTGCTACTTAAACACATGAATAACCCACTGGGCGTTAGCCCTAATAAAGGGAAACAGGAAACCACACGAGGCAAAGAAAAAATCTTTTGACCTCGGTGGGAATCGAACCCACGACCTCCGGATTAGATCTACCGTTACTCTGCCGACTGAGCTACGAGGTCGCACAGAGAAAGTCGGGGACGATTTTAGATGGTGAATCGCGGCGAAGAGAAAGTAAGGGTACATATGAATGTTGTGCCGCGTAGCACTGGGAACACAAATGGTGAAACAGAGAATCAACTCTGAAGTGTAAATTAAAGTGCTACTTAATCTGATAGAAGTGTAAGCAATGTGACAAGTTGAATATTGATTGCCTTCAACTTAGGAAAAGATGGTTTGGTCAAATTGATTTACATTCCTTGATTGGCTAAGTTGTAAAATAAATGGTGAAACAGAGAATTAACTCTGAAGTGTAAATTAAAGTGCTACTATCAGGGTTATTCATGGGTTTAAGTAACACTTTAATTTACACTTCAGAGTTAATTCTCTGTTTCACCATTTGTGTTCCCAGTGCTACGCGGCACAACATTCATATGTACCCTTACTTTCTCTTCGCCGCGATTCACCATCTAAAATCGTCCCCGACTTTCTCTGTGCGACCTCGTAGCTCAGTCGGCAGAGTAACGGTAGATCTAATCCGGAGGTCGTGGGTTCGATTCCCACCGAGGTCAAAAGATTTTTTCTTTTTTTCGTGTGGTTCCCTGTTTCCCTTTATTAGGGCTAACGCCCAGTGGGTTATTCATGTGTTTAAGTAGCACTTTAATTTACACTTCAGAGTTAATTCTCTGTTTCACCATTTGTGTTCCCAGTGCTACGCGGCACAACATTCATAAGTTGTAAAATAGTTTGTTGGTTGGCTACAGTAATTTACTTAAACCTTTAGGTTTCATTCTGTTGTCTAATGCGTTTTCTGTCGCTAGCTTATGTAATTAGTGTAGCTATAATTCCTCGAAGAAATGACCACTTTCACACTATACTTATAATTCCTTCCGTACATCTTCTCGTGTTTCTTTTTTCACTCTTTACAGCTTAATGGTATCCAAACTCTTGGAGAAAATATTGCAGACAATGGTGCTATTAAGCAAGCCTTTTGGGTAGGTCTTTGAAGGCTCTTAACTGACAGTCCGCCCAAGAGTGATCGGGTCGAACTTGGGATCAGAATCGACAAATAGTTTGCTTTCAAATTTATGCACAGTATTGAATTGTATTATATTGTATTGCGTCGTTCTCAATAGCCCTTTTCACGGTTAACTTTACTCATTTGCATTACAATAAAATCTAGCATGTATGTGAGGTAATTTCGGGCTATTTTGTAGTTTTAGCCCGAAATTGCCTCGCATCCACGTTGGATTACCTTGTGATGCAAATGGGAAAAAATTAACCGTGAAAAGGGTTATTGTATTGTATTGTTAATCTATTGTTATGTGGATATAATACAATACCATGCTATGCATAAATTTGGATAATTTGGTTTTATCAACTGAGTTGATAATGTGAATTGGCCATGCACCGTAAAGAGATTCGAAAGCTGACGTTTCGAGCGCTAGCCCTTCGTCGGAGCGAATGTTCAACAACCCGCTTTATTATAACACCGGGTTGTTTTGTTTTGCTCTTCGTTTTCGCCACACTCTTAAATGACTTCAGCCATTCGAGAGCGATTTAAGATCGATTCAGGAGTCGAAATTTGCATCGTGTAGAATAGCCGGACATCATTACTTATTCATGAGCACCGAAGCGGCAAAATTTGAATACGAATGCAGTTTGAATGGCTAAGAATAAGAGAGAAGAGGCCCTAATTTGCCTGCAGGGCATTGATAAAACTGGATTTCCTGACTTTCCTATGTCCTAATCAATGTTTTAAGCAACAAGCTTTTCACGAGAAATGCTATATCTACAATTACAGCCAAGAAATAGGAAGTTTTACGATGTTTTTGGACTATCTTTTTGCGTTCGAAAAATGGGAAGAACCGGCTTTTTCAGAGAGGAAAATGTTCCCAATACGAAGTGAAAAGCGATTTTGAAGTAAGCGAGGCGGGCTTCAAAAAAGTAAGCAACGGGAAATAAAAGTTAAACGTTTTTCTTAACTAATCCCGTCTTAACTTTGTAAATCGAAGTAAAATAACGACTATCAAACTGACATTTAAAATTGCGAGTTGAAAGTGCGTTCAAATTACCATATCTTTTCAAAAAAATCACTCAGTCGTTAAATGCGAATCACTGATCAGTAGCCCGTCAACTTTAAAGCTCATAGAACGACATGGTAAAAGCCGTCGATAGCTTTCAAAGAAATGGCTAAGCTACAAAATACAGGGCCACTTTTGGAGCAACTACAGAATGCAGGAAGTATCGATCGAGTGGCTCGGTGGCTCGTCAGTCAATTTTAAGTACTTAATAACCGAGAGTGAGGTCGTTACGGGAAAATCTCAAACTGAGGCCTTGCCGTATTGACCGAGCGATAGCGAGGTCAATACGGTAGGCCGAGGTTTGAGATTTTCCCGTAACGACCGAACGGTCGAGGTTATTAAGTTGTTTATTATATGGCTAACAAACGGTTCTAAAGAAAGAAAAAAACTCTAAATTCAAAGGGGAAGTCGTTACTTCACATCCGGTGATGCGCGCGCTTATCTATTCATTCATCTTTTCAAATCAATTCAGCGAACTGACGCGTACTCCGTCAAGAAAATAAATTTATTTTTGGAAAACAATGATCAATACTGCCGCAAAAAAGTATTTTAGTACAGTTGTGTTACTATATGAAGAGAGAATTTTCATCGACATTCTCAAGAATCAACCGCTAAACGTCAATTCCTACAGAAAAGTGCTTCAAACTCGCTCAAAAGCCGTGCGGCCGGGTCGATAAAAGAAAATACAATTTGAACGGAATCAGCACTACTCTTCGTTGTCACTTTCGATGAAAACTCCTCGGCTTTTCTGAGTTTCCTGGATTATAGTTACTGGCCCGTTAAAGATCTTGAACTGGCGCTCAGAGATGCTGCGAATGTCCACACCGGAAAAAAAAACACTGGGCTGTTTAAATCTGATGTTCCTTGAAGATGTTTTAAACTGGTTTGCGTTTACATGTACAGCAAGAGAATTTGTTGATGTTGACTGCTGTACTGCTCTCGTGCCACCAATTGCCTTTTGAATGGTGAAAGAACAGTGGAAGGCTGGGAGACCTGCCTTCGGAAAGGAACCTCTCATGTATACTTCGCTGCGAACCCGCTGAAACTCGACAGGGTGTCAGGTTCATAATCGTCGCCATCCGATTTCCGAGATCTTAAAAAAACTTTGCCAATAAGTGGTCAAGGACAGTAGCAGGTAAGTCCAAAACTTCTACTACTACTTCTACTTCTACTTCTACTAACCTTTCGTGTTTTTTCCTTTCCTAATTTGCATAATCGGCCGGTGGGCATTACGGGAGAATAATGCCCTGGCGTGAAGCTGAACTTAGCCAATCAGAGCGCGCGTTATATCGGCTACAAACACTAGCCATATAATAAAGAGAAGTATTGCTCAAGTGGCTCCGCGGCTCGTTAGTCAATGCGACTGGCGAGCCGCCGAGCCGTCGAGCCACTAGATTATATACCTTTCTCGTTCTTTTAAACACTCAACACGACTGGCGAGCCGTCGAACCACCGAGCCATTAAATTCTATATCTTTCACTGACTCCACCATTCTCTTTCCCAAAAGTCAAAACGCTCATTAAACGCAAAAGACTTCAAAAATGGCCCTGCTAGCGAACACTGCGATCAAAGAATGCACTTGGTTGTTTTCAAAGACATTCGATCAAAGACGTTCCAAGAACAAATCCATTCGTTAGTTTTCTTTGAATCAGTTCCTTCTAATGCAAAAAATCAAACGGTTATTTTCCTCACGCGCAGCGATATTTTAGGACACACGATTTCAGCTTTCTTTTATACCGATCAATAATAAATTTTACAACCAGTTTTTGTTTTCCCTCCCTTTTACTGGGAGACGCGGTAAATTTACTTTTGAGGCACGAATAGGCTAAACAAAAGCGAAAACAATATACGAAAAGTTCATTGTTTTGATGCTCTGCCTTCTTTAAGTTAATGAGCAAGGTCATACTCCCTACGGGAAAAAGCGCGCCTCCTGGCGTTAATTTGAATAATACTAGGTAATATGACAGACCTTAGAACTGCAGGTAAATGTCCCGAGAACAATAGGCATTCTGCGCGATGGTGTGTTTTTCAGGTCGCTTCGCTTCAACTCTCGTACGTATTGTTCCAAAATGACGATACCACAGTTTTCAGGTACTTTACACCAATATTTCGTCGCCAACAACAACAACCACAACAGTCAGAAGGAACCGAAAATTGACTAAATGCAAAAATTTTAAGTCTCAAAAGCGATACCTAAGCTAAGATGGCATTTACAGCAAAAAGCCCGCACAGATCTGATTCATTCTGTGTTGGACGCGAGAGAAGTGTTTTCAGAGCTTATATACGACAAAGTTTGCAACAAAAGTGCAGCGGTCACAGGTCGTGTTGATGGTGCCCTATCGCAAATAGTCAGTTGAGAATGGCGTTTTAGCAGTCAAAAGGTTTCTTTGGTATTAAAAATTGTTCATTTAACCTTTAATACTCTTAATGATACGTTTCATACGAAAGTAAGGAGAGAGCTAAACTTGTTGACTTGCAGTTGACCACGCTTTTCTCTCCACTATTCAAAACTGGCAGAGCTAAAAAGTGTGTGTTGGTCGAAAGTGGATCAAGAAAACATGTTTGTTTTGCTTATGTCAACGGTAATGGAGCTCTATATGATTTGTTTTGCAACATGTGAGATTTATGTGGACTACGAGCAGTTCCCTTCCAAGGGTAAAGTGCTGGGAACGAGGTTGGTCCCAATCTAGCACAAAATAGAAAAAAAAAAGAATTGTGAGTGGGAAAAGATGAGACTTAAGGTAGTGAATTCCACTGACGATGCACAACTATAAAACATAAGATAACATCTCTCGATTCTTGTTTTTCCCTTAATCTTGTAACGAAAATTGGAAAACAAAGGTGGGAAATGGCCGAGCAAAAACTAAGAGGGAGACGCGTGCCTTGTTTGTCGGGCGGCTATTTAAGGACGTTCGCGCGAAAATTTTCCAGTCGATAGAATTTTTTTATATTTTTACTGCAGGCAGATAATGAGTTACTTGTGCCAGAAATGCAAAAAAAATTGGGGGTCACCGTCTTCGTTTCAGAGATAAAGCGTGTGGTAAACTATACTGATTTCGTGAAATTGTCCCATATAATTGGGCACGGTCTGCAGGGGTTTACAGTTAAAAATATCGAAGGTGAGTCAAGGGAGGCAAACGATCTTAGTCATATTTTGTAGAAGTAGGTCTGTTGCGTAAATAATTCAAAATGTTTCTAACGTTTTCACAAATTTTAACCCTTTAAGAGGCATTTGAAACCGCCGCGCAGATACACGAAGAGCTAATAAGAACGAAATTCGATGGTGCATTTTGCCAAAAATTCAAACTTGTAGTCGATAGATTTTCTTCATTTTTTCACAAAACGTAGAAAATCAGTAGAGAAAGTGATCTATCGAAAGAAAAATTGGGGTCACCGTACGTCCAAGATCGTTAAAAGTTGTCTTGTCTTGTCTTGTCTTATCCAGGCAAAGCTCTAGCAATAGCCATCTGCCCTATCATTTGTTTATTTTATGACTTAGCGCGCGCGCTCATGCATGACGTGGCGTGTGAATTTGCGTGCGCAGTAGGGATGCGCAGAAACAATTAGCGCGAACGTCCTTAAGGAACCCAAAACTGGCTCTCATATACAAATTTTGTTTAAACTGGCTATGCAGCATAGTGCAGACGGGTTTTGTCAAAAACGTAAAAACAATGCATGGGGAGCCACCGTGTTCGTTTTTGAAATAAGGTGCATCGAAGCCCGTGTGTTTTTCGAGTTTTCGTTAGTTTAAGGTTACCGTATACCTTCAGGGGTGTCTCGCGTCCAAGCAATATAATGCGTCCAGTTTAAACTGTAGATACCTAAACCCCAATATCAAATTAAAGCTTGCAGAAATCCAACTATACCAATAATTTTGAAATAAAATGAATTGTCGACTATTTCTCGAATTCTAAATGTGTGTCCGAATTACCTTTACAAAGCTACATAGCAAAGCGAGTTTTGTCTTTCGCTAATTTAATTTAATCCTCAGTTTCCGGACCCAAAGCGCTAAACAAACGTGTCTGCGTTTTGCCATACTCAGTTACAGTGAAAAGGTATGGAACGCTTTCAAAATAGTATTAGAAAAATGTGAAGTGTTTGTACAAAAATCACTCTCATTGAAAAAAATATTTCGAAAGAAAAAATTCGCGACACGTTTTTATAGTTTATGTGTTAATCTACTCACTGCCAAAATGTGGGGACAATCGGGCAAATTCCCCTTGATTTTTAGCTTTTTACATTGTCCGCTTCAAGTGAAAAAATTGATTCGAGAAAACAGCGCTAAATATGTCAATCAGACGGGTAATTTTTACTTCCGGCCAAAACTTAAAACCGCCATTTCTCTGCCAATATTTGATCTTTTTCAATGATTTCTTTTTTACATGAGAGATTTCACTTGGATCATTACTTCAACCGAAAACTCGAAATTTGAAGAAAATTGCCGATCTGACGGTATACGATAACCTTAAGACGATCTTAGATTCAATTAAGTAAATTTTTGCAGCTTATGTCTTTGCTGGAAGTAGAATATGCATTGAAAAAGGTTGAAAAAAAGATGAAAAGATTGAAGATTGTAAAAGATGAAAAAGACTTCTCGAACTTTTATTGGCGGTCATTTTGAATAAATTAAAATAGTGGGGCCATCGGGCTAATTTGGCACCCTATATGCGACCATAGCCCATTACTAAGAGCCTGCGACTCCCAAGATAAGCAAATGGACTGACATTTTTTACATACCAGCCTATGTTTTAGATATTTTTCCGGCGAAGTAGACCAGTTCCAGTCGAAATGAGCACGCTTAGGTAAGGAAAAAGGAATGCGGCGTCACGTGAGCACTGTGTTGACACCATGTCGACATGTCAGCATTAGTCCGTGCTTGCGATTTCAATTGGTCACTGAGGTTTCTGAAGGGATGTGGATTCGAGGGTGTAGGGTGAAGGTATAATGGTCGCATTATATCACACTCCGGAGTCTGCACGTGCAGTATATCTACTGCTAAACAAATTCAGCTTACAAATCATAGTTTAACGATAACCTCAGTCAAGTCCGAAATAAAATCACAGGTAACTCTTGAAGTCGATGTTCAGTCCTGCAGTCAGGCTGTTCCATCCGCATGACCCGCACTTGAGAACGAAGGCCTTTTTTAGTGATTCCTTCAAGGGTCGCTACTTTCGCGGGACCGTTACTTTCGGGGTTCAGTAGGAAGGTACGAAAAAGGTCCGCAATGCGAACATGTGTCTAGTGCAGGATTGATACAAGAAATTGATAGTTAACATGCTGATATGGTTATGTTCTGAGAAATTTCTTGTGGCCTCTAAACATATATTTGTATTATGTTATTATTCATCCATATTATTGGGTTGAAAAGCATTAAAAGTATTGTATGTTACAGTGTTGTTTGTCCCATGTAGACGTAAAGAGTGCTTTTATCAATAAAGACTCAAGGTCATTGATAATTGTTTATGCAAAGTGGAGTATCAGGTGTTCCTTTCTGCGACTTTTATAGTCCGTTGCTTTTTTTATTTCTTCGTTTTTTTCCCTCGCCACCACTAATTTTTCCTAGTTTAGCACGAACATAGTATGTCCGTAAATGAACTGGCATATATCCTACGTATGGGAACAGGTATGTCAGGATAGTTTCTTCATGCAAACTGGAGTATCAGTTGCTTTTATACTTCGTTTCTTTTTCTAATTCGTCGTTATTTTCTTTCGCCCCCACCAATTTTTCCTGGGTGCCATATGTCATATGAATATGTCCTAAAATAAACTAACATGTATCCTACATATGGAAATGGGTATGTCTGAAAAATTGACGAAGCACAGTATTAGGAAACATTTGTGACTGGTTCTACAGAGTAGAATACCAGCAATTAAGTTCGCCTCACATTTGCATGCTTATATGGCCAGAAAATGCACCAGTATTTTATTTCTTAATAAAATGATAAGGAGGCTATTGTTACAGAGTTTATCGTTTATTCATTTACAACAGTATTTATTGTCGATTGCCAGTTAGTGACCCGGAACTACAAAAGCTGGTTAACAGACAGATTCAAGGGCGCTCTTATTACCACCTATGAGGGCAGCTGAAGCACTTCATCCTTTGGAGAATAATATACCCCCCTCGACATAACCTAAAACAACAAAAACACACTTTGAAAACTAAATTAATGATTAGAAAGAAGGTGAATGTATAACATTTGAGGAATTGTTTCTGAAGTTAAAAGTTTCTGAAAGTAACTATTAATTGGCTATGAAACTAACATTAAACTCTCCAACCACATTTTTGACACTTCAACTAAATTAATTATGGATCAATGATTATAATGTGAAAATAATGTAACACGAGCGTGGAACCTAGAAAAAAATCCGAGCCCCGTTAGGATTTGAACCCATGACCTCCCGAACACCGGGCGGCGCTCTATCTACTGAGCTGCGAGAACTCATGGCGAGCCAGGTCATTTAACTGAGTTCTCATATGACACGCATCTCCTGCATACTGCAGGTTTCAGTATTTTCACATATATTTACGGGCTCCAATTTCGCCATCACTCATTTTTCAATAATTATAATGTTACTTATCTTTCTTCTGTGGAAATGAAGGTTGGCCGATTTTGCTTAAAATTGGGACACAAGGTCGTTATGTGAACATATATAATATGCCAAAGTTTTAGCTTCAACGACCTTTTTACAGCCGAGTTCTGCAGTCAGCCTCTCAGGGGTCCCCAGAGGCTGATTTTCAGTGCAACTTTGGGCACTTTTCACTGTTTTTTTCACTTTTCTTCACGAATACTTCGACACAAAACCAGGACGGTAATGTTTGCAATGACGCTAATTTCAAATTTAGTGCCGCTTATAAACCGCCTAAAGCAAAATTCTTCTCGAACACTTCAGAGCCACACTGCTCAGGCAATTCTAAATGATGTTAATTTTCGTAATGCCAAGGTTTTGCGACGCAAATATTCGTTGCAAGAATAATTGGTCCAAATATTTGCTTTGACTGCTTGGTTGCCCGCTCGTGCAGACTGACGACTAGCGGCGACATATCGATTTGGTTATGCATTTTCACTTGTGGTCCTCGTCACGTAATTTGTCACGAGGGGAGAATTCTTTGAAGCTATTAGAGCATGACGTCATATTTTGCCATACATGAGGTAGTTACCTATCTTTTTCATCACTTTTACATTGTGTCTCGGGAGGCACGGTGGCCTCATGGTTAGTGCCCTCGACTTCGGAGCGAGCGGTCCGGGTTCGAGCCCTGGCCGGGGACATTGTGTTGTGTCCTTGGGCAAGACACTTTGCTTCCACGGTGCTTCTCTCCACCCGGGTGTATAAATGCGTACCGGCGAATTTAATGCTGGGGGTAGCCCTGCGATGAACAAGCATCCCATCCAGGGGGGAGTAGAAATACTCCCAGTCGCTTCATGCTACAGAAATCGGGATAAGCTCCGGCCTGATGAGCCACAGTTGGCTCCTATGCAGACCTCTTTTTACCTTAAAGTTTACATTGTGTCTAGTGCTTTCGCAATAGACATAAAAATTAGGGTTACTTTCGAGAAGCCGTTATTTTCCGTCGGAGAGGCCGTTACTTTCGGAATTCTACGTTAATAGGGTATGTAGAGTTGGTAGATTATCACGAATATTCCTAAAGCATCGAGGATGCTTAAGGATATTTATCTTGGATATTCATCTTGTGCCAGGCGCCAGCGCAACAAGGTAGGCAAATTATTCGTTGCAATAAGTTTATGAGTCTATGAAAAGATAACCAATAGGAATACAGGCAAACCGCCATTCAATTTGAGAGATGGATGCTTGCTGATTAACACTGTGCAGTTCATAAACATTACTGCTTGCGTTTGATACCCGATTGATTCGGCCAAATGATGGTCGATCGTTTTCCGCTTTCCAGCTTCTTTCTTCTCAACAAAGGCATGGCCAAAACAGGATATTTTTTTCCGAAATCAGCCGTTTATAACCTTTCTATTGATATATAGTTTGTGGTAGTTTCTTTAAAGGTCAAAAGCAGCGACAAAGGGCCTGGTTTGATTTTGAATTAAAACAAAAGATGATAGTCCAAATAATCATAATCCAAAGTTTTACATGATTTCGCTGAAACATCGCCGAGATATTCGACCCCAAAAAAGGCCCTTTTTCTTCGCCTTGCAAACGGATGCGGTTCGTGGAAACGTCGGAAATTGTCGAACCTGGATTTCGTGACGTCATAATTGGTGAGTTTCCCGTTCAGAACAGAGAGTAAACACACCAAACATGGGTGTTTTGTGCAGATTTAGTAGTAGCACTCGTTCAAATTCTATGGAATGAGCCCAGAGTTACTCCTTTTAAAAGATGAGAAATGTTGTAGGGAATAGATCATGTTGATTAAAACGAGGATAGTATTGATAGAAGAAGGGATTTTAACCGCTTTTTCGAATCATCTGACCATATAGCTACATCTCGTCTTCTTGCTGTCAGCAAACTTTTTAGAAGAAACCTCTTGGAGCAATGTGTTTCGTAATGGCTAAGCTGGGTTTCAAGTTCAAGCCCAAAAACAAAAACAGAGAAGCTGTACCAAATGTCATAATTGTAAAGCCAAGTATTGACGACGAACACCCTACGAACAAATGCTCTACAAGCAAGGAATGCTGTTATTCGGCAGCCATATTGTGACGAGCAGTAAGAGAGGTAAAGTTGCTGTATACAAAAGGTATCGCTATGTCTTATACTAAGTTTAACTTTTCAGATACTTAGTCGAAATAGAACATTAACGGTTGGATTATTCTGTAAAACGATTTCACGCATTGTGATTTGTGAATAAGATTTAAAGCTTTAATAAGATTTTATTTAAGAAAAGCCTAATTAAATCATCTTCAATTACCGATTTTCAGCACCAGCATTGTCATTTAATAGTTGAACAAAAGAAAAACATATTTGTACAAGAGTATTCTGGATTTTCTTGTTCTTAGCCGTAATTTGCTGCGATGAAGTATTTGCTTACGGAGGAGACTGGCATGTTAAGGAAGAAAGGAGTGGTTACCAGCCTGGAAGGAGCTAATTAGGCTCCAGGGGCACTTTTCTCGAAAGCCCCGGAAATTTTTCGGGCCCGTAAAGCCATAGCAGAATCTCGAACCTTACGATTACAGAGCTGTTTTATTCACATATTCTTAATATGAACAGAGGTTCCCTTCATACAAGAAGTTTCAAGCGCATACACTTCTCCGCTTTTAGACACAGATGAACTAAAAATGGCTTTACGGGCCCGAAAACTTTTCGGGGCTTTCGAGAAACAGGCCCCATGGCCGGGTTGTTCAAAAGCCGGTTAATGCTAACCCAGAACTAAACCTTAACTGAAGCATTATTTTTTCTTGTTTAAAAATGTTTTCCTTTAACGTTTACTACAGCTAAAACCTGAACGGCAAACAATATAATTCAATTATCCAGCCGAAAAATTACAAAACTAAAATTAATATTCTCACTAACCCTGGGTTAGCTTCGTCGGTCAATGAACAACTTGGCCCTGAAGGAGACTAATCTAGATGTGGCCCAAGCTTTTATTGATCCCTGAGAGATGCCATCGTCCCCGGGCCATCCTAAAACAGACCTACAAATAAAAGCTAAAAATGTTTTCCAGTGCTTTTATCTAGGATTTCATACCCGATATTGATAGGCCCACATATGACTGTATTTTTTTAGCCCTTACTTACCTGATACTTTGTTGGGTCAAGCCAACGCATGTCACCTTGAATACCTTAAGTCATGGCCGTAGCCAGTATGAGGCAAACTCAGGCAATTGCCTCAGCCATTTTTGTTTCCATTTCTGGTGTTTCGTTTTTGTGTGGCTTACACGAAGTGTAAGCCACGCAATGCCATGAGCGAAGATATTCATTCCTGCATTTGTCACGGTGAACAGAGTGTTTGTCACGTGGTTTACTATCGTCGAAGATAGGCTCCAGTCTACCCTCGGCTAAGTTACGGCTCGAGCACACATGAAGACGGAAAAGTGTCAAAGGCAACTTTGTGCAAGACTGGTAGTTCGGGGTGGAGAAGAGCAAGTTCAGCTAACTGCGTTTGAAGATGTCCTGAAGCAAGTTTTCCCTGATCTTGGGGCAACGTCCGAAACTGGCCTGGCCGAAATAATCCTCGACATTGATTCCGTAAGTGTCACTTACAACAGCATCTCGAGAATCATTCAGAACTTTAGTATTTTTGAAAAGTAAACACTTAAGCTGTTGCTTTGGTAAATATTAACTTGCCTTTCTTTGAAATGTGTTTTTGCTGATAAGTCGCGCAACGTTAGTGACATATTAGCACCAAAGTTTTCAGCGCACCTTCGGAACCGCTCAAAGTCACGTGCCCAAACACTACGGTCACGTTTCATGCAAGCCATTTACCTTACCTCAACGCTTTTTATCCTCAAGTTCTGTTCATACCACATGCTCAGAAAGAAAAACCCCTAAACAGTCTTTTTAGTACGTGCTTAAATATAATTTTTAGCCAGTGGGTGAACAGAAATCTTTTAATTGCCATTTGAAAATCAACACTGCTGTTGTCTGCACTTGAGAATATGGGCTCCCTTCACGTGAAATTAAAACCTTGGTGCTAAATGTCTATTGTGATTGATTCCAAACTTTGGGGAACTAATACATTAAAACTGACGAACAAAGGGATTTCCTTTTGATTGAAAATGAATAGGAACCTAGAAGGTGATTAGTATTATATTTTGACCAAGACCTTAACATTTCATGACATCCTATAACCTCAGAAGTCTTCCAAATTCTCCTCATAATACTTCAGACAAGCATTCATGTTTATACTTAGTAACAATACATGTCTATTAGACCTTTATATGGTAGACTAGAACTCCTTTTCAGTTACTTCTTGGGTCTTAATTAATTCATCGCAATACTGATATACATGAAAAAATTACACTTTAGTGATTGGCTTAAAACAACTTGGTGCCATTTTCTCTATCACTAGTGCAAAAGCAACAACTCTAGTACAAATGTAAACTTGGCTCACCAAGAGTATATCACACTCAAAACCGATCAGATTTACAAAAAGTAGATTGTCCTCATTTATACACAGTGGCTGAACAAAATGAAATAAAAAACCCTTGGACATTTTAATGTATTTTGATATAAACATTAATAAAATTACATTCCTGATATTTAACATTTCAGCTAAAGCAAAAATTTTGATGGCAGACACTTCATTTAGTCCCTACTGCCAAATTTACCTACTGTCAGTTTGTTGAGTTACTGTGAATGTGTATCTTTCATGTTTACATTATGACTTAGTAATAACATGATTTCTAATGTGATAAGCACTTGTAAATTTTTCAAAGACTTCAAACTACATACAACCTTTGACCTCATGACATTTGTCGTTTGAAAAAATTTACTTGTGCTTAATTAAAATACCAAAGTACACTGTCTTGAATTAATTTAGCTTACACTTTGTTGAATTTTTACGAACACAGTTCAAAGGAACTTATGTTTGTTACGTTTATAGTTAAAGCTACTTCATATCAATTAGATAATCATCAGGCATTCCTCACAGACCCAGAGTTCAAATCACATGTGTAGACCCCTTAAAAGTACTGTCTTGACAGATCAGTTCCGAATTGTATCAGTCATTCTGGATTTGATTGGTGCCAGACGTTCATTCTTTTCCAGCAATTCAGAGTGAAGCAAGTCTCACAGGTCCTCTTGTGTGCACTAACACAAAGTCATAAACAAAGTTCACTTGCTCACAATGTTTGTTTTCGACCTTCTTGTGCAGTAGGTAAGCACTTTGCATGATGTCAAGTTCATCTATTCATTTCATGTTTCCACATAGCTTGAACTTGGTAAACAAACTGGCATGAAATTACACTCTCCATAACAAGAAAACCTCAAACATTCTGATATTTTAAGTCATACAATACCATCATAAACTTCTCTGTACATTGAACTGTTTACTATTCCTGAAATCTATTATGATAACACTCACTGTGTGTTCCTTTGGAGTGATCTGGATCATGATCAGTGATCCAGGATCACTCACATAGTTCATCAAAGGAAGCAATGAATCCGTCACAAGGGAGGATTCATCAGTTCCTTTGATGCACCATGGCGCACCATTGATCTTGATCCAGATACTCCAAAGAAACGCACACTCTATCTCTATTGAACTTTCTGTTAAATAAAACCTTCAGATAATTGTTAATTTTATTGGGTTAAAATTCATTACAATGTTAATAAGCACTACTCAATATATGATTTATTAAAATATTGTTCCTGTTCTGGTATTGTTATGCGTGTATCTTTTTTCCCCAAATTCTTCCATTTGCAACCCCGTAGGCACTTAACTCAACTAAATTGTTCTGTGTTTCATTATTGAAAATACCGCATTGTGATACCTAACACGCATATATTGTCAAAAATTAGTCTTACATTTAAAGTAAATTAAGCTCTCAATTATAATATTTCGAATAGACGCCCATCATGGCTGTATCAGTTTAATTAATAAGCACTACATGAAAATGAGAACAAGAATTCCTAAAGTAGGTATGTGAAAGGGGTACCTTTTTTCAATAAATGGTATATAAAAAGAGTACCTTCTCTGCCAAGATGGTATATAAAAGGATAAGGGGTTGGACCTCGGGGCGGAACCTCCCCGTATTAAACTTTGTTAAGTACCCCCCCCCCCCCCCCCCCCAAGGCTTCTAGTTTTGTGCTCCTGCACTGGTACACAAAATGCCAAAAAACATTCATACAAAATGCTTCCCTTACATAAAGAGAATCATGACTGAATCTTTCAGGCAACTCTAAGACATGAAGCTGACATTTTTTCAGTTCCTAAAATACTCTGGTTACATGTGCAACCTCTGTGTTCAAAATGACACCTTACCCAATAACCCTCATCTTGAAAATAAGCATTTCAGGACTATGGTATGCTAATTGTTTTGTTTTATTCATTGACAGGAACAATATTGAAAACTATCTAACCGTAATCAGATATTAGCTCTACTAAAAGAAACTCAATAACAAACCACATCCTTTTAATGCCAAAGCAGCTCAATTTCGTAAGCCACACACGTACGCATTGCGGACCTATTTTTGATAGTAGAAAGTAATAGGTTGCTAAATACTTAGGAAGAGAATTTAATTTTATTATTCCCGCAGTGGGACATTTAAACAAAGGCCAGTCACGCTTGACTGGTTGAGGTCTGTTTGTTTTAAAGTCCCAGTGCGGGAATAATAATGAACTTGCCCTCCAGCATGGCGGATTTTGTACCATGTGATCGTTTGTTGCAAAAGGCCTATTCCCATGACTAAAGCCAATTTGTTTCTCAGAATATTTGAAGCCATTCTTGCAACTTTGAAACCGTTTAGAATGTGGAAAAAATTTGGAAACCCCTTAGAAATGGTTCAAATACTCATAGTTAATAGAGGGGACTGGTTAGGAAACCCAGCAAACATCAAAAGAGCAAACAAAGACGCCGAGATTCATGTTGGAAGGTCCACGACCCTGCACAATCTTTTGTTTTGCCCTCATACACTATGCATGAATTACGTAACCAGCACGTTTCTATTGGTTGGTTCCTCATTTCGGAATAAACAACTATTGTGTTTTGTGCAGGGTCAGAGCCCAAAAAGCGAACAAAAACATACAACAAAGAAATTTGACGAGTTTCATAACCATTCCCCTCTATTAACTATGGAATACTCTTTGAAAACCCGTTTTAAAATGTCCGGGGGAAAACATTTTCCTAGTTTGCGTTCACTATCCACATACGACACTCGTCATTTTCGTGCAGCGTACGTAATAGGCCTTTTCCGAATTTCCTCAGCCCTCTTTTTCGAAGCGAGGCTTGGTGCTCATCTTTTCATATGCAAATCAATTTTCCTTCACATGAAAATGAGTTTAATTTGCGTGTGAATGAAAATTAATTTTGCATATGAAAGGTGAGCACCAAGACTCGCTTCGAAAAAAGGGCCGGAGGTAATTCGGAAATGGCCTATTCTGCGTACGTACAAGGAGTCAAGGAATCAAGCTCATTTTCGACCGATCCAGCGCCAAGCAGATTTTCACCCAGAAATTTGAATCGCCCGGCTTCCAAATCGAACACCAGATAAACTGAAAGGTCGATGCTTCTTCGCGTGGCATTTAATCGAAGATCCATTTAAAATCCAAGTGCTAACCGCCAAATAATTTTCGAGAAATGCAGCTTTCGAAACGGCCAGCATCCACGGTCGGGATTTCGTGAGCAAAGGAGCAACAGTCAAGCTGTTTGCTCCACCCTGATTGGATGCTTTCTTTAGCATCATCCAATCGGCGCGGAGTAACAGCGTGACTGAGGATGAGCTTTCAAAACGCTATTGAATGAATGAGTGAAACTTTTTTTAACCACGAGTAATTTTCAAGGAGCATTTAAGCATCAAAACATCAACAACAGCGTGGTACAAAATATCTTGTCATAAATTAGCTCATGTAGACATCTGTAATACTCTTATATGATATTAAAAAATCTTCCACATAAACTTTACTCGCAGCGCTTCACTTTCCAATGGAAACTTCTAGTAAATGCCGCAATTTCAACGGCCTATTGTTCTT
>JAHPZR010001059.1:57500-70000 GCA_019787425.1 Platygyra sinensis | reverse complement strand
TTCGCCTCATATGTTCTCTATAATTTACCCGTGTTGTGTCACGAGTCACACACAATGAGCCTGAGTTACCTATGGTTGCATTTGACCATAAAAAACAATGCTGGTATGAGTTTTTTTTTCCGTAGGGCACCGTAGGTATTGTGTAACCTTAAGCAGCAATCTACTGAGCAGCCACCCCACCTAATTAAGGGGCCAGTTATCAAACTCCCCACATCGCGGAGAATGCCTATTGTTCTCGGGACATTTACTTGCAGTTCTGTCATATTACCTAGCATCATTTAAATAAAGGCCTGGGGAGGAGTCTCATTGGTTAAGATAAACGCGCGCGTTTTTCCATAGGGAATATGACCTCGCTCATTAACTTGAAGAAGGTGGATCATCGAAACAATAAACTTTTCGTATATTGTTTTCGCTATTGTTTAGCCTTTTCGCACCACTCATATGTAAATTCTCCGAGAAAAATAAGCGGGGAAAACAAAAACTGGTTATAAAAATTTATTATTGATCCGTATAAAAGAAAGCTGAAACGTTTACAAAGAGTTTGCTTTGTTGCACCAGACCGAGCTGATTCAAAGAAAACTAAGGGAAAGGGTTGTTCCTTGAATGTCTTTGAAAAATGACCAAGCGCATTTTTTGATCGCAGAGTGGTTGATTCTCAAAATATTTGTTTGCTTAAGCGAGTCAATAGTGTTGTTCGTTCTTCAGTTGTTAGGCCCGGTTTAAACGTCGCCAAATCGAATTGCCGAATTTAAAAATGCGTGTAAAATGCGACGTCTAAATCAATTCAATACGACATATTTCAATTCAATGCGAGCTCAGTCGAATATTCCAGTGATCCAGTCGAATATTCGTTTAAAACGGGCCTTTCGCTCACAAAGCAACGGACTCAAACAAAGTCTGTTCATCGATCGATGGCCGCTCATCTTATTTGAAAAACTTCGAAAACCATCGACAGCTTTTACCACTTATGTTCGCAAAATATGTATAGACAGCGCGTCTACTCTTGACCAGGCGCTGGTGATGATCTCTATGTACCTTCTTTTATCCCTCTGGTAACATTCAGTTCTGTTTATGCGCTGACTACATACTTTGAATTTCGCGGTAATCGTGAATATTTTACAGTCGAATGGTTTTCCTGAATGGGTATTGTTAGTTTTGACAGCCATTGTTATGCAGACGTCTGCTTAAGATAATAGCTCTTCCATTGAAAACGCGCAATTTTCAAACACAACTCGGACAAGTATTTTTCAAACTTAAAAAGCCGAAGGTTCCTGTAGACCAATTTTCAAAGTCGAAAAGGGGTTTGTTTCAAAAAAGAGCCATTTTTCATTTGCCGTGCGTGAAGGTTAGGAAGGCCATTAAGATGTTTTGAAAATCGCTTCTGAAAACGGCCTTCATACTAAAACATGACCGAATTTTATCCATTTTTAAGCGCAAAAAGCCAGTCTTTATACCTGTTATATCTACTTACTTATTAGCTTAAATTGACGATACAATCTTTTTCGTCAAAAAGCAGCGCCTGAAAGTTGAAGTTATAAGTCGTGGAAGTCAGAAAAGCAAGTTTTATGAACCCGAGTGCGCCAATTTGGAGCCTTTCTTCTCTTATTCAGGGCATTTCATGGCACGCATATATTAAAATTTGCCGCTTCACCGGTTATGAATAATTAATGATGTCGAGGCATTCTCCGCGATGAAATTATTGCCATTGAAATAACATTTTTAAAATCCCTATTAACTTGTCACCTCCAAATTAAGCGGCGGCGGTCATCTTTTGATCGTCCTAATGAAGTTTTTTTATTGTCTTTACCCCTACATATAGACCCTTCTCCAAAATGGCGGCCGAAATTGAAATAAGTTAAAATTAGCTAAAATTAAAAACGTATACCTGCGCTAGAAAGAACACCTTTACTTTAGTTACCCTGCAAAGTTTCAGCATTTCAGGTGTAATATCAGCTGAAAAAATATAGGTTGAAAATTGAGAAATTTACAGACGTTTGTATGACTGGGGGTATGCATTTACACGGCCCCAGTCATACAAATGTCTGTAAATTTCTCAATTTTCAACTTACATTTTCTCAGCTGATATTACACCTGACATGTTCAAACTCTGCAGGGTTACTGAAGTAAAGGTGTTCTTTCTAGTGCTGGTATACATCTTTAATTTTGACTTTTTGAATTTTGGCCGCCATTTTGGAGAAGGTCTATTAAACGGCGAAACAAAATTTACACTTAAGTTAACTTTGTTTTGGGAGAGCCGATGGCAGATAAGAGTTCGAAACTGAAGGTGACTAGACTAGTGATAAAAACATTCAAACACACGTTTATCGTAGTTGTCCTGAAGTGTTTCTATGTTCACTAACAAGAGGGTGGTAAATAGGGGTCAAGGTCACGTTTTAGGGAATCAGAGATTTTTACAGCATGCGTTGTTTTGTCCTGTTTATAACCGCGGTCTTTATATTATTTCTGTTTAACCTGAAATGGCCGAAGAATAAGGGTTTTCAAAACTTGGTCCTTTCACAAGTCACTGATAGCTGATGTTCTTTTTTTTTGCAGGCATATAAAGAGTGGATAAAAAGAAATGGAGAAGAACCTCGCTTACCAGCAGTGAATTACACAAATGAACAGCTGTTCTTTATAAGTGCCGCTCAGGTAGTAAAAGGGGAGCTGCAGGAGGTGCCCAGCAAAAATACACATAGTTTACTTGCAGACTTGGAAACTATTTTACAGTCAAACTAAGTGAAGCGTACCCCTCAAGATTACATTAATAAATTTATTATTTGAATATTGAATCAGCTAGTCATTTCAAGAATGCAATAATGATTTGATTATTGGAAATTTGAACCCCTTAGTCGTTCCAAGCATACGGCTAATGTTCGCAGGGCTAAAGACTAACATTTCAGCTTGCTAGCCCAGTGGCTAGTGACAGGTTTGATTGACTAGCCAAAACAAATTTTTCACTAGCCCGACGCAGACACTTCTTACGGTAACGGCTCTTTCTAGGCTTCTTTTCCTGCGAAATAGGTCAGTTCCGGGCTACATGAACGCGCGTCGGTATGGAAAAAATGGCTGTTTTGCTGTTAATCTTCACGTGAAATAATGACGACAGTTAACAATTTACTCCGTGCTTGCGATCGGTGAATGAGGTTCCTGCGGAGGGTATGAAGTAGCAGTAAATTTAAACTAAAAATAGATCAGTCTGTGAAAACGCCGTGACTGGAATATGAGGTAGTAGTTACGGTCAGTAAATAACTGTTTATCCCAATTTCAGGTGTTAATGATTGAACTTGATTGTAAAATGGAATATGTAAAAACTTAAAAGCAAATGGCGCTTTTTTCTTATTAAATCGATCCTCCAAAGAAGCTTTAAGCCGAACCTCTAAGTTTAGAGGCCTTGGAGTAACGATATCAAGACAAAATTATCCAAATAAGAGAAAAAAGGGTTCGGTTATAAGCCAAGATTTTTCTTTCATGACCAAATGAGAAAACGTGCATTTCTGCACTTCATTAATGAACAAATGTTTTCGATGGCGATAATTCAGGAACAGATTCTGCTCAGATAACGAAATGGGTCGACGTATATTTCGTACAACCCTGCAGTTAAGTTTAAAATTGTTGCAGGGTGAACGAAAATAATTCTGAAATTGCCAGAAAATTGACTGTTATCTACTTGAGTGACTTTAGATCAGAAAAAGATAGATAAATTCTAGAAAAATCGCAAGAGACTTCCACTTGTTTTTCTCCTGAGTGACCTTCCCTTCCGCTGTTTCTTTTGGATTTTCCTTCTTGAGATATCCTTTGCTTTCTTATGCTTTTTTATGACTGTTTTGGGTAGTCACAACCATCTGAATCACCTTTTCCTCGCATATCTTCTGAGTTTTGTAGTCTACTATGGACTATGCATCGGATGTTCTCGACAGATATGTTGCTGATAATAAAAGTGATCCAGCAGATTGATGCAAGAATTGTGGATTTATGGTAAAAACACCAAATTTGGCACAAATAATTACCTACTGAGCAAGAGTAGTCATAGACACACATGAAACATATCCTTTAATCGAAGTCATAGGAAGTTAAAATTATGTCACTAGCATCCTATAGCAATAATTGTCGCTGAGGGCCTAGCGACTAGTCCACCAGAGCATGTGCTCGAGGGGAAACCTTTTACAGTTGTTGTTTTACTGGAAAAAGAACATTGTGTTCGCGATATGGTAGCAGAACGACTACATCCACTGTCGAAACGCCGAATAAAATGTTCCGTGGAGGAAACCCTGTTTTAAACTGGAGAAGAACCGTCAACAAAGAAAAAGACCAACTCACACGTTTCAGCACCATCAAAAGAACCCATGGTGACATCGAAAAGATCGTTTAAAGATTTTTTCTCCCATGCAGAACCATTGTTGAACAATAGCGAGCGTTTTGCGTGTAAGATGATGTCACGCTCACTGCTACTGATGGGTCGGTACTTGTTGGCAAAGTCAAGGGCCTTTGAGAGCAGCTTCTCATTGATGGAAGGGTAAAATTCGCATACGTCGAAACATATGAACGAGAGCTTCTCTTTATTCTCTAAGCTGTTAAACCATTTTAAGACACTGGCCGTGTTCTTCCACTGGTTGATTTGAGTGCCGCTTATGATGGAGGAGTTAATTTCATCGAGGATGTGCTTGCTAACTACACCAATTTCAGACTTGGAAGGATTGATGAGTCGGCACGTTGGGTGGTCGTTGAATGCTGGTTTGTGATCTTTCAAGGTGATAAATGCCTCGTTCTTTGCTAGCTTTTCAATTCGGTCGTCTAATTTGAGCTGTTTGGCTATGCTGGCTGACTGCGTATCTAATTTATTTGCCACAATATCGCTTGATTTCTTGTAGGTTTTCGTCACATTTTCTTTGATGAACTTGTCGTATGAGGCTGGGGTCATTGTATAATAATTGGTGGTTTTGTCAGCTGGAATGAGGAGGCTGCCTGGTTTCTTGATTTTGTTCTTGATGTCGCTGTTCATTTCATTTTGGAAGTTACATTTTACGTCCTTAAACTCGATATTTTGTATGAGGTTTAGCATGCCGTCTTCGAAGGGGATCAACTCGTTAATTCTTGGTGGCGAGTTCCATGACTTGAATCCATAGGTTTCTTTAGCCGTTGATTCTGTGGGGTTGAGAAAATGATAGGCTTTCCAGCGCATTCGCCGTAGGAAGTGTTCCGTCTTTTCAATAAAGTTCTTCATGTATTCGCTTCTGGATGGCAGTGGGATGTTCTTCGTTGAATAGCCCAAATTGACCTTCTCCATGGCAATAGAGGATGAAACAATCAGAGTGCTCAACAAAAAGGAGCTGGATAATATAATAATATAATGAATTGAAGATTTCATCAGCTATTAAAATGCTCAATAGGTTAACTAGAGCGATGTGTAGATTTGCAGAGTTGTATTATTTGGTCGAATTATTTGGTCGGTAAATGCAACGATCAAAACATGATATACCAAGCCGAAGTCACGACACCAACCTCAAGAGAGACATACATTGGTCTTTGCGATACAACCTTTAAGTTAAGATACAGAAACCATGTGTGCTCATTTAAGAACGAGCGGTATAAGCATGCAACTGAATTAAGTAAATATATTTGGAGTCTAAAGGATAAGGGTATTTCGTACAACATCAAGTGGCGAAAGGTAAAACAGGCCCGATCATATTCTAGTATAAGCAAGAGATGTAATTTGTGTTTATGGGAAAAGTATTTTGTTATCTGTAAACCCGAAATGTCAACACTGAACAACAGAAGTGAACTGATATCTAATTGTAGACATTCTAAGAAATTCCTGTTAAAAAATGTATTCGCTTAGCAACCAATCATATTTCTACATGTCACGCCACTGGGCATTGTTCTGTATTTTCAAATTTTGTATATCTTCATATGTATCCGTTATTTTTGGCAGTTGCCTGATGATTGCTCCGCAAGGAGCATGAAACTCTGAGTAGCAATAAATGTCTTCGACCAAATAATCCAACTCTGCAAATCTATATATATATATATATGAAGATTCATTCATTCATCCAGTTGCCATTTATAGCTAGGATCAGAAACACTGACAGTGTACAAGGTCAGTGCATCAAAACCCAGAGAGTTTCACGCTCCTCTCACTGAGCTCCGGCTGCTTACATTATCTCTGCATTTACGAGTTAATGTTGTAACCAAGATTACTGGTAACCTAGCGCGAGCATGCTAAATACAGTTACTCACTTAAGGACATTCCTCTTGCCGATTCAGTGCCCTCAACTGAAGAAACCGCCAACATAGAACTGTTGCTAGAAGATGATTTCTACTATGATATTTTTTTCTGGTTACATTTTAATGAAAGCAGTCAGTCCAGGATTAAACTTCACGGAATCCAAGTTGGGATGGATCCTAGCAGGGAGAGTGAAGCGTCAGGATGACAAGCCAAACAGCTCCATCTCAATGCTGACCCACACATCCAGTCCCATCAGTGAGCATCTCAGTCCTCAGTCAGATGACCAGCAACCATTGGCTGAACAAAAGGCACACTTTGAAGACTGACGATTACTACTTTCCACGACATGACACCAAAGAATACAACAACAAAACTTAGCCTTGTATTCTACGCCTCTGCAAAGACCAGAAAGAAGAATCAAAGCCTAAGCGAAAGCAGTCACGGTGACCCTGTCTTATTGAAGGATCTATGTGGCCTTCTCTTGAGGATCAGGCTTCACAAAGTGGCGCTAGTAGAGAAAGCCTTTCTTCAAGGGGGTCCTCAACCTGATGATCGAGATGTAACAAGGTTTCTCCGGTCAAAAGATCCTTCCAAGCCTTCACTTTTACTTATGTCCAGGATTGAACGCAAGCATTGGTTGATTAGTACTTCATATTTCGTAGAGTTATTTCATATTTGACAGAACTGTGAGTGTTTTGGTGACTTTCTACCAGTGAGGACACTTTGTGATGCTTATCATAAGGAATTTGAATCTTATTAGCGTTCAATCCTGGACATATCTGTTCTCTTTGGAACAATGTTCAAGTACTCAGATTCACAAGAGTCCCATTTGGTATGATATCCCGTCCATTTCTGTTGGCCGCAACAATCAAGAATCATCTAACCAAGGCAGGTACCCCAATCGCTCAACAGATAGCAAAGAACATCTATGTAGACAACATGATTACAGGTGTTGACATATCAACACAAGCAGATGAGCTTACAAAGAAGCCAAGACCTTCTTCCAATCTGCATCAATGAATCTTCGTGAGTGGGCTTCAAACTCCTCTGAAATTCTCCACAATGTGATCGAACCAGTGCAGAAACTATAAAAGTCCCAGATACCATTTTCACCAACGGATCTCACAATCTCTCCTTCGAAGAGAGCACAACAAAAAGCATTGCACTCCTTCAGCAGATTTTAAGACCCATTGGGTACGTTTTCTCCAGCTATGGATGCGGAGCTGCTCATTCAGGAACTGTGAAAACAAGAAAAAGATTGGGACGAGACATTCAGTCGGTCACAGCACCAAGAATGGAGCAAGTTATGTGACAGCCTGACTCCATTATCCTCTCATCCATTACCCAGATATATTGTAGGAGATGAACACAAACTGTTTTCCTTTACAGATTGCCTCTGCCACCACAGAGGCCTATTCAGCAACATTATACCTCTACTCTTCAGTAAATGGGAACGCAACTATCAATCTGGTGATCTTCAAAGCACATCGCCCCAGCCAAACAACTTAGCATTCCAAGACTTGCAATGAAAGAGCTACTGGCTGTTTGTCATACTATCTTGATTTATGACTGAACATTTCTCATCTAGTAGGAGGACAGCTGAATAAAAGCGAATAGTATCTGTGAATTACATCCGGCATTGGTGTTCTCCTGTGAAGCCTTTTACCAAATTCTACGTAATCCTTCTTTGCAATCTTAGCACTGTGCTTACAGATGAGGTTAAGAGGAATCTTCAATGTAAGGTGGCCTGACACAAGTTTTTAAGTCACCCAGTCACTGACCGAACAAGCTTTTGAAGAAGCACGTCCAAAGCATCTTGCGTGAGTCATTAGCTGTTCGTTTCAATTTTTTTTAAAGCCCTTAGAGTTGTTGGAAAGATCTTGGCTATAAACCGGACCCTCTTCAGACTGAATTTTATATATCTATCAGCTCGTTGCGTATCCTTTAAAAGACTTTCTTTTTTACTTTTTTACGTGCGTCGAAGGGGACTTCATTTGGCAAGGCTTTTTCTAACTTGCCCGATTTCTACTAAATATTTTGTTGTTATTTACCAGGTGGATTGTGGGTCTGTCCTTCAGCCAGTTGCCATGAAGAAAATTGAGGAGGCAACCCACACACTAAACCACTGGAGGTAAATTTGCAAACCTAAGTATCTGCAAAAAGGAAATTCCTGTGCAAAATTGCCTGAGGTCCTCATCCTCAAAAAGAGCCAAATTTACACCTCATTGCCCTGCCCACTTTTGTTAGAAAGACCGTCAATTTCCATTCCTCAGTGTTTATTTCAATTAATTTGCCTGCAGATGGTAACAAGGGTATTTGTCATTTCTGCTGCACTTTGCGGCATAGAGCCATTTCATTCACTGGAATAAAGGCACTCTGATTGTTTCTTTTAGTTTTTTGCTTTACAGTTCCAGCCATCTTGATAATTCGTTTTTTTGCAAGTATGCTATTTTGAATTGACTGTATTTTCTCTCAGGCTAGGAAGTCTTGCTTAAACTGAAAGAAAATGTAGTTTCAGGGTTTTTCACTGGATAAAGTCAGTTTTATTCACTTCAAACTAATCTTTCCTTAAACAATAGCAATTTGCGCTGAACATAGCTAATAGAGGAAAATAGTTATGAAGCTCGATAAAGGTCTTTGTTGAATGTTTTTGTTCTCATATTTGGCCTTGACAGTACACAAAATACAATAGTTGTTTATTACTGCCCGAAGAACTAGCCAATGGAAATGTTCTGATTACATAACTCGTGCATAGTGTCTGAACGTAAAACAAAGGATTATACACAGTCGTGAACCTTCAAACATAAATCTTGGCAACATTGTTTGCTCCCCCCTGTGTTTTTTGTGTGTGTGTGTGCGGGGTTGCATCCCACACGTCCTGCATCTTGTTACACCCTTAGACACGATTCCTAAGGTACGCCCTGGCACCAACAGGTAGACTTGTATCAGTCGCTTTGAGGTTTCTTCTAGCTTGGCATCGCAGAGCCTAAAAGCTTTTTAGACGTTCCTGGTGCTCTGTGATCCATTCTGAACATTCCCTCGACTTGACTCACTGATCCTAGCATGTGGTCCACTGGGAGTGTCGTCTCCCTGCCAAAGAACAAGTAGTAGGGCGAGTAACAGGCGGTTGAATGAGGAGTACAAATGTAGGCTCGGGCCACCTGCGTTTTCTCTCAGGACTCGGAGTGCGTAAGCGATCGAGCATAGTTTTATTGAAGCTCCCGCATTGGCCGTTACCCTCAGGATGATAAGGGGAGGTACGACTCTTAGTGATGCCATAGATCTTGTACAGCTCCTGAATCACTTTACCCTCAAAATTCCGCCCTTGATGGCTGTGGATCCTGTTGGGTACCCCAAACCTCACAATCCATTCCTTCACCAACACCCATGCCACAGTTGTCGCCTTCTAATCCTTTCTTGGAATAGCCTGGGTAAACTTCGTAAAAACATCGGTAAGGACTAGAACGTTCTCTATGCCACTGCTTCTTTTCTGCAACACAGTGAAATCAATGGCTAAAATCTCCAATGGCTTACTAGCTGTCAAGGAGCTCATGGCTAAATGAAGCTTCTTGCCTGCTTTGGCTAGAGTACACCGTTCGCAATTCCCACAATACTCAGCAATACAGTGAACTTTTTTTAAGACGGACGCCATCGGGACCGGCCTCAGCTGTCCGTCTTAGAGAGATGTCCGGCTTATAAAGAGTCGACATAACATGACCCCAGGAATTTTAAGATTATAATGCTCAAACTGTGCACAGTGAATACGAGTCTGTTTCAAGTTGGTTTTAAGTTATTTACTTCAACGACACCTACAAACCCCAGAATTGTTGCTATATGATTTGTACCATCCTCGTCGTGTTGTTTACTATAAATTTTGATTCGTCAGTTCATTAAAGCATTAAAAAATGTTTTTGATTGTCTAATCATGTTTGTTTACTGATTACTTTTCATACATCATACACCATACACTGCTGATAATCTTACACTTAATTTTGTTAATTTTTTTTTACACTGGCAAAACCCACATGCACTAATAGGTCATTTTTGATGTTCTAAAATTCTGACCTGGAGCCTTGGTGGAATACACCAATAATTAATTCATTTTGTTCTACAGTCAACTATTTCTAAGGCGGACACCATCGGTACCTGCCTCAGCTGTCCGTCTTAGAGAGGTGTCCGGCTTATAAAGAGTCATGACCCAAGGAATTTTAAGATTATAAGACTGAAACTGTGCACAGTGAATACGATTCTGTTTCAAGTTTGTTTGAAGTTATTTACTTTAACGACACCTACAAACTGGAACAAAAAGAAATTTATGAAATTGAATCTCTTGTGTATTACAATCAAACGGGTTAACTAGACTCCAAACAGTTTACAGTACATACTGCAAACGGAAACATAAACATCTTATGACTCAGGACTGTCTTTCGCTGTACCAAATCCATAAAAGTTACAATTTTTTTCTAAAAAAAATACAATTGGTGAAAGCAAGTTAACTTAATAGCTTCTAATAGTAAAGGCTTTGAAAAGAAATCTGTGATCGTGGATTGTTTCAGATGTAACAGTTTAAAATCCTCAAAGCGCTGGCCAACGCCCGCTTCATTTTGATACGAGGACTTCATCTTGCAGCGTTGTAGAAGCGAATTCCTTTAGGTCGTCAACCAGTCGAAGAGCTTCTGTTGTGGATTTGATGTTTGGAGCCGGTGGTTCAAAGTCCACATCCTGGCCTTCTTCGTCACTGTCTGCGAGCACTTCAACTTTGCGGGCAGGTTCTTCGGATTTTTTGATAGAGATCGAGGGCTTCATCCCTTTGCCGTTGTCGCCAGTTGGGGCGGGTGGTATTAACGGGAGGCTCACATGATGGAATCTCTTGGTCAGCAGTTGCGTATTCTTTAGCTGTTGTCTTGCCCTGACTAATACGTCGTACAAGCCCTGAGAATTCTTGATCCTCTTCTTCCTCAGATCTCTCGTTACTCTGTGCCATATTCGAAAATCCACATCTGTGGAAGCACCTCTGAACAATTTCTACTGGTACTGCATCCCAGGCCTGTTTCATCCACCTTATTGCCTGTAGAACATTAACTTTCTTGGCGATATCTGGAGCTGTTAGTCCGTGGTTGACACGTGAAAGAATAAATTTCAGGAGGAGTTTCCTGTACCTTACTTTGAAATTCTTAATCACCCGTGCATCGAGAGGTTGAAGTCGTCATGTCGTATTGGGAGGGAGAAAGATAACTTTTATGTTTGAAAACATTTCCTGCAAGGACACTGGGTGACAACCTGCGTGGTCGAGGACTGAAATGATTTCTCTTTGCCCCCTTCGCATTCTTCTATTGATTCCTTCCAAAAGCCGAATCATGATTTCTGAATTCGTCCAAGATTTTGGATTCGAGAAATAGGTAACATTCGCGGGCTTTCGTTTTTCTCTTAAATTCTTGAAACATCTTGGGTTCTTGCTTTTCCAGATAACAACCGGCTATTCTTTCTCTTTCCTTTGCATTAACAAAGAAGGCGACTGTCATTTGGAGTTAAGATTTCTTGCCACCCTAGCATCTGCGTCCTTCCTCTGCCAAACCTACCTCAGGAAGGGCACGAAAGAAACACCCTGTCTTGTCTTCATTCCAGATATCTTCCAGTTTGTATCCTTTGCATGATTCCCTTAGCCTTTCCATCCAGGACTCCACTGTTTCAGTTTGTACCTGACCTGATTCACTTTCGACAGCCCGCTGCTTTATCCCATAGCGACTTTTCCAACTCTCTAGCCACCCACTTGAAGCTTTAAATCTATTATATTCCGCTGGCTTGTTCAATTTCTTAGCTATTTCAGTGGCTTCTTCTTGAATCATCGGTCCATTTATAGGCACCATCGCATCTCTAGCCAAGAAGTACCATTGATATACTGCCTCATTTATTTCCTGATATTTTCCATCTCGCCATCTCTTGTTGTTGGACGAGCGGAAGGTTTCATACTGCGCTCTTATGTTTCGTGTATCCTTGATTAATATTGCAATCTGCGTTTTCCTGACGCCGAATAATTCGGCCAGTTTCCTGCAACCAACTTTGCGATTTTTTTCAGCATGATCTAAAACACGAATTTTCTCCTCCAGAGTCAAGGTTTTCTTTTGCAACCGATTGCATAGTTGTTTAGACATTTTGCTCACACGTGCAAATTCAACAAGAAACGTGACGCTGAAGTTTTAGGCTTTACGCTATTATCGGGTCTCAAAACTTCCGCTTTGGAACTGACTCCGGATATGAAATCATCGTATCGATTTCT
>JAHPZR010001059.1:50000-52500 GCA_019787425.1 Platygyra sinensis | reverse complement strand
CTACCAAACACCAGGATATCGCCAAGGTACACTAGTAGGATCTGGAAGTTAAGGTTTCCAAATGCCTTGTCCATCAGGCGCATGAACGTGCCCGGTGCATTACACACTCCAAAAGGATTCCTTGTGTATCCATATAGCCGTCCGGTTTCAGTTCTGAAAGCAGTCTTCTCAATGTCAGACTCCCTCATGGGTATCTGGTTGAAGCCATGGGCAAGGTCGAGGCTACAAAAATATTCAGCTCCCTCGAGGACATCAAGAGCTTCGTCAATGCGGGGTAATGGGTATGCATCCTTGTGCATCTTAGCATTTAGAAGGCGGTAGTCCACACACAGCCGCAGCTTGCCATCTTTCTTTCTTGCAAGAACTATCGGAGATGCATAAGGGCTGGAGGACCCCCTAATTTTGCCTTGCTACAGTGATTTCTGGATGTAATCTCTCACTTCTTGCCACTGATGTGGGGGTACTCGCAGGTGCAGGATCTTTATTGGCCTCTCATCTGTTGTAACTATTTTGTGCTCCACCAGGGCACAGAATTGGTGGTATGAGAGGAACTGTTGCTGTAGCTGAGGAGGCTCTCCCCATCCCCAAAAACTCTCAGGAGTACTGCATAAATTTGCTCGGGGTTGCTCTTGATTTCTTCTCCTTTCACGCCTAGCCTCTCCAGCCAGATGCCCCAATAAACTTAAGGCAGTTTTCTCCTTGGTCAGCCCCTTACTATCACTAGAAGCCTTTGCATCTTCGATCCACTCTTCAACTGTAGGGTCAGTTGTTTTAACCGGCCTCCCCTTGAACCTCTTTAATTTGCGGGACTGTGTCACATAAACTACGCCTTCTCTCTTCACACCTCTCATCTTTCGACTTCTTGAGGAGCTGTTTAAGTTCCTGCTCGACTACACCCAAATTTTTAGCTGTCTCTTGTGCTTCTTTCTCCTTCTTTGCAAGAGCCAATTTCAACCCCTCGACTTCCCCCTTTAAGGTCGCCAAATCCTCGGCACTCATCATGCAAATATTTTGTACTCACAATTTGTTGACTCTGCCGCCAAGGCTTGTATCATCTGTATATTATCCTGTCGACTACGCCAGATTTGACGCAGAGTTTTGTCCTCCTATTTAGACTACAACCAGAACCTATAACAAATTATAAAAATAGAAAATAAATACAGGGTTTTGCTACAAAACACATGCTGTACTAGACCAGGAGACAGGAGACAAGAAGGCTACACTGAATCCGATAACAGACTGAACAAACGTTGCACGACAGAGCCTTGCGAGATCATGAAGACTGAACATAAATTCCAATTAAAACAAAATAGACCGCAAATGAACCTAACTATAAATCGAGCGATAAAATAACAAAATACGCTCACCCTGGCGGCTGGACACCTAAACGACACTAAAAGAAAGATACAAAAATGTATAAACTAACAAAAATACAAGCGGACTGAACATAATAAAACGGAAGAAAGCAATAAAAGCGAGTGTTGTAAAGTGAAAACTACTAGTTTATGGCGCAAGAGCACGGTCACTAAGGAACCGAAACGCACAGAAATCCTTAAAATCCAGAAATCTCAAAACAAAAATTCAGCTACACAAAGAAGATAAGGTTGACTAAAGGATTGCTAAAAGATTAGAAAACGATGGCAAAACTTACCGCTATAAAATCAGAAGACGTACATGTAAAAATTTTGCAACACTAACACGCCATGGTCTTTTTCCTTTGCATGCGCATGCGCGGGCATATTCGGCCCCAGGGTCACACGTGCGCGTAACAAACGCATGGATAGAAATGGATTAAAACTTGAAAATATTTCCCTATTTTTTCGAGTGCTACGTGTTGCAGCAATCCTCAAGAAATTTATTATGGTTAGCCCTCTCTGATAAAATACACTTGACATCTTCGTCGAAGCTTTACAGAAGCATTTTGTTTATGATTAAAGCCTCAAAGTAATGATTTTACTTAGCACAGAAGTGACCTAAAAGAGCAAACTCCTCGTGACACTGCTCCTTTAACTATGATGTAAAGGTTTTTGAACAAAAAGCTCACAAAAATGAAATGATTTTTGACAAGAATGTTAAGGGCAGTGATATATCAATAAGACTATTATTTTAGTTTAAGCTCCCATAGATCAGGGAATGGTTTAGAAACAGAACTTGAGGTAATGGGGAAAAGATTATTATTTCGTTTTTTGTTATAAAACAAATAATAGCTACTGGATCATTTGCATTGTACAAATAGTTGAGCTTCCGATACGCAATACTTGCAAGATGGTCAGGAGTCATACACAGTACCAAGTATGTTCTACTCCTTGTAGTTGTTTGAGCCCAGCAAAGTAAAGAAATACCAGCAGGATTATAACTCTGCAGAGCCTCATAATGTTACGCTCTAAGCCTCATAATGTTACGTTATGTTATACTCTTGATTGTTCAAGACAGTGGGCCATTTAAAGGAAGAAACGAATTGCTGCTAACTCCAAATTTTTATTATTGGATTCACTTTTTC
>JAHPZR010001059.1:20000-45000 GCA_019787425.1 Platygyra sinensis | reverse complement strand
AGGTTTGTGGATTTGAGGACCAACACAGGTGAATTCTTCCTGTACTCTGGCTCAGTGGAGAATCAAAAACAAAGAATGGGTCTGGCTTTGATGAAAGATGCAAGAATGGCATCGTTAAGATGGAACCCGGTAAGCGACAGGATTGTGAGTGCCAGATTTAATTCTATAAATAAAAGCTTACAATAATAATGCTCTACGTACCAACCAATGAAGCCGAAGAGAGAATTAAGGATGAATTTTACAAACGTCTGCAAAGAGAAGTGAAAAAGAGCACCTAGCGTGACGTGCAGATTATTATGGGGGACGCGAACTCCAAAGTGGGCTAAGACAACCTAGGGTTGGAGAGAGTGATGGGAAGGCATGGAATAGAATTAAGGAAGGATGACAGTGGAGAGAAGCGGCAGAATCGTGTGCATTAAATGACCTTGCTATAGGTGGAACATTGTTTAGGGTAGCATCCCACCCCAAATGTGACCATCTTGGGGAGAAAGTACTTTACGATAGCAAGATAGACCTTGTTCCTATCTTTGTTTCAAACAAAATCGAAAATATTTTGTTTCTACGGGAAGTTATGGGAAAAATAGTGTTTTCTCCACCAATGCCGTTAAAGGAATGTTGAAAAGTCACTGTGACAATCTGTCAACACATCATTATCATCTTACATACCATCCTTGTTTCGACACGCAATTTCGTCACGACCAGACCACGTAACAATATTTGCCCGCTGTCAATTTGTATTGTTTCCTATCTATTTTATCACCATTCTTACCCAGCTGCTCGCGTCTGTGGTGTTTTCGTCTTAATATATCAAACGACTCGCTTCACAACGACATGTTTATTCGTTTCACATCTGGTAGACCACATGCACGCTCTCTTCATATCCCATAATATTAATAAAAACATCCAGGACACTACAGCATCTCGGCAAGTATTACTTCCTTTTGAGTTTCTGTTTCACCGGAGTCAAAGGTAGTTGCAGGATTCCCCCCCTTGCAAGTTCGGCTTCGCATCTTTTGCCTGGCTGTATTTGTCCCGGCTACCTTTTCCCCTTTTTCGCTTCTTTAGGCTTTTCTAACGTTGTTTTGGCCTATTCATAATACAAGTTACCGATCAGAGGAATGAAAACTCCGGAAACTGGGATGAAACTCTTCCAATTCCTGGGGGAGCATGCACCCAGACCCCCTAGGTAGCTCGCGCTTTAAGGTATCAGTGTACCCCAAATTTGATCATTTTTCAAAAAAATTGTTTTTCTCTTTTTCAGATAGATATTATTGCAATCTTTCATTTAAAGAAAACTCTATGAAAAAGGATTGATTCTAAGCAAAGTTATTAACGAAAAACGTTTCTTTCCATTATCTTTAATTGATAGTTAGTTGTCGACACTTTGTCATGAGAGTAAATTTGCATTAAAAGCTCGCGTGACAGACGCGATGTTGTTCGATTTTCACACGTTTATGTTTAAGATATTTGTCGTCAATGTGCTACTTCGAGTGTTTTCTAATTTGTAGACTATAAATTTAATAGCCTATATCTATCCCATGTCATGGAAGAAAAAAACGCAAAAATTCTTGTCCTTTTGCTAGTGGAAAGTTCTCAAGAAACCTTCAAAGAGGAATCAAAGTGCTCTGTGAGCAAACTCGTGAAGTGAACATTTACGAATGCAAATATTTTTTGGATTATGTTTAAGGTAATTCCCCTGAAATAAAACTGACAATAGATTTTCGTTCAAACTTTGCCCACTGAATATTTATCATATGAGAACTTCAATTTTGAAATAAAAAAGGGGGGTGCCCATACTCATTAAGGAGTACTGGGGCATTAAAAATGACTCATTTTGGCATTATTTAACGCTTATTACAAGAACGCATTCCCAGTAGTAATTGTAAATTTTTGTGACCGAGACTCATGAGAACACGCATTAAACTGGAGTCAATGCGTTGTATCGGACACAAATAAACTTTTTAAATTTGATTTAGACAGAAAGCAGAATCCTTGATTAAAATTTCAACCAAATTTCTCGACATGGTTACCATAAGGCAAAATAGAAAACACCACAGTTTACTTGCTATTCTCGCTGTTTATTCAATTTTCAGCAATAGAAATCAGATCAGTCTTTCCTCAAGCAAAGTTTATGATAAGTTGATTACAATGACTGAAAAAAAAAATTGGGGTGCCCATGCTCGTTGGTGAGCTATAGCCATTTTTCAACTGAAAGAGCTCAATATCAAGGCAAATCCGCCATGTTTTCAGTGTGCACGTGCACGAGAGCGCGCTAAATGACGCAATAAATTATGCGCAGAAAGGATGCGCAGTACAATTGTGAGGAATAACCTTAATATTATTTGGTTTAGGGAATATTCTGGTGGATTTTCATGTTTAGAGTACGAGCAGTGGTTCAGTGTTTACTCATAACGTACCAAAGAAAAAAAAGTAATAGTTGGATAAGAAGGCATTACAATTGAAACGATCATGCTTATACATTTGACGAGGGTGGACGATGTCATGTTTTAAACATTTTTCATTTTTGTTTCTGGTTCACCAAGAAATAGTTGGCAGCAAATGTGGTTAAAAAGTGAACATTGGAATTATTGAAAAATCAAGGCAATACTGTCTGAATGAAAACATTAATCATTCTCTCTTTATCAAATGAGATAAACAGAAACTAGTTTTAAGTTTTGTTGCAAACTGGACTTGCCATCTTGTGCTTATAAGGTTGTACAAGGCCATGTTCAAGACATTTTTTATGGAAGTTTCCGATGTAAACATTCAGTGAAATGCAAAGTCTAGGCGATATTTTCATTCCAAGTTTCAACAAGGCGACGAGGAAACGAAGGTTATTTTCCTTTGTCAAGGGAAGTTAGAGAAAATTAAGCAAACGGAGAGGAAAAGACTTCCAACTCACGTAACCAATGTAGTATGCCAATAACGAAGAATATAGAATGAACAAGTTGTCTATAGTATCCACAGGAAAGAGCTCAGTTCCAGGGTGCCATTTAAAGTTAATGTTTACCTGCTGCATGAACGTCTCCACTTAGACTTGCCAAAAGTAGACTTTTACTTCGATAAAATGAAATCGACTTGTTCCACTTGCTCGGATTCAAATTTAAAATCTGGGTTTGACGTAATGATTCACAGCCTGCCCCTTATTCCCTGGAATTTTTAAATTTTTTTTTGATATATTTCAGAGCCAGCGTAAGGAGAGTAATAAACCATATGCCCAGTAATCACAACCATGTTTAACATCAGATTTCAAGGCATTAAGGTAATTCCTTAGTATTGCATTGCGCATCCCTACTGCGCACGATTTTCGCGTCATCAGCGCGCGCACACGAGCGCGTGCACGTGCAAAACGTGAGAGATTTCCCTCAAACTAAGCTCGATAACGGAATAAATTCTCCTTTTCTCTTAAACGAGCACGGTGACTCCCGATTTTTCTTTTAGGTATTTGCTAAGAACAGTCTAATGAAAAACATATTTGAAGAGGAAAAAAAGTTTGATAGTAGAACATGAATTTTTTTGGAAAATAGTTCCCAACTGGGTGTATGTTTTGGCCAAGGCGAGGACTTCAAGTTAGCTACGGAACTGTCCGAAAAAGTGCAATATTCCCGCAACCAGGCAATCAAAAACGGCTTAATTGAAGCAATACTGCTTATGTCAATAAATGAAGCTTTAGTTTCAAGACAAAACTTTGTCCTTTTCAAGTAACCAAGATTTAATTCTGCATGAAGGTGATTCGAACGTTTAACGCGCAACCAGTAAAAATACCCCATTTTAAGAGCTTGCTGACGCGTAAACAAGCACGGTGACCCCATTTTTTTATTGCATTTTTATAATGTTCATACCATGAATGTTCATTACGCCAAGTTTCAAAAAAAGTTTGATAGTAGAACAATTTCAAGGGAATTACCTTAATAATTATGCTGACTTTGGAGGACAAAACGACACTGAAAACAACAAAATTTCAATTCACTTACTAATGCGCGGATAGTGAAAATATAAGCGAAAAGACCTATTTAAACAACAATATTTAGAGACAAATAAATCCGAAAATTTCTTCGTCTGCGACAAATAATACAGCGTAGTGAGAGAAAGATGAAAGTTGTAAATAAAAAAGACGACAAAAATAGCCAATTATTTTGCGATAAATCGTATTTCAACTGTGCTAAATTAGTGCCCACTTAGTTCTTTTCTCAGGTGTTTTGTAGCAGCTGAAAAAAAACTAAAAACTTGTACTTGAATGACGGGAATAAAGTAAGCAAACACGGCCGCGGAGGTAGCTGTAAATTAAATATGCAGAAATCCACAATGCAAAAATACTGTTAAGTTTAAATACCTAAATTTGCCAAAGAGAGGCAACCAAATGAAAGAAATGCGACAGAATGAGTTCAATAACAATAAATTTTCATTCAAGATTTGGCAGAAAAAACTATTTAAAAAGGAAAAAGTGTTCAAATTTTCGCAAACGTGCTTCGCTGCGTGATAGCGACAGCATGTTTATACTAATTCTTCACGTGCGGACTGAGCTTGAGTTTTTGCCGACGGCTTTTGCAGTCAATTTATCGGCCGTGGCTTTACTCGTGGTTCAAACATTTGAATTAAACAAGGATGTAATACTGTACATTACCTTTTTGTTTTGTTAAGTCCAGGAAACTGATTTAAATTTGCGGTCTGTATTCAAAACCCACTTGACAGAACACCGACTTAGCAAACACACGGACTTTGTATAATTTACCTTCAAAAGCATCCTTAATTTCCGTGTCAGAACTTTCTGGCCCCAAAACTACAGCTTTGGCTCCTTTCCCGTTCAGGCTGGACACCTGGTTTTTCTTCAAGCACATTAAAGGAAAAATAACAAGACAAACTGTGTCAACAACTTTTCTTTCACCATGTCGAAAAACGTCCAACACAAACGGCCCGTAATGGTGAATGTTAAACTCTCTCCAGATCCAGTCAGTGATCGCGACGATTAATGTGTTCTTTAACTACTACGTTGATTCACTCCGATTTCTTCGAAATCAACCTTCTTGAACAAAACATCTTGTTTAGGCTTAACTGTGTTGTGTCAGTGTGTAGCTTGCGAAGAGTCCCCGTGCAAAACAAGCCATAAAGACCTTCCCTCAAAACAAGCGTTGCGACTCTTTTTGCCGACGAATGAACACATGTGACCTCTAGGCTTTACAAAAGGCACTCCCGAGTGTCCGAAAAATCCACAAACACCAAATATACTCACTGACAGTCGTTTGGTAAAGGACAAATTAGCCCCTGAAAATCCTCGTACAGACTCGAGCCCGCTGAGTTGTCTGGGGTCTTTAATATGGTTGACACCACACAGCGGTCAAACGCAAAAATCCAACGCCACTTCCGGTTTTCGCCGCCTCGAACTTCGTAAGAGTTTGAAGAGAAAACCTGCAAGACTTCTGTAGGAAAATGTTTTTAAAAATAGTACTGTGAGAGAAAATTACAAGCTGGGAGGACTTTAGGATGTCCATCACTAAATGTCCTGGTCATATGCGAAGTTTAAAGCTTAACTTTTCAGCGACTGTCTTAACTTTGGGCTTGAAAGCGAAAATTATTGAAAATTTAAGACTTGGATAAGCGAAAGTTTTGGGGGGAACTGCGCACGCGACCCCGTTTGACCGCTGTGTGGGTTGATACTAATTAGGATGTTTATTTTCTCTCGGACGTGCAGATAATGTTGACATAGCTCTGTGCTACTGAACATCCCTGCCATTCGAGTGTATCGCGATCGACTCCGGGTGTGGGTCGATATTTTAAATTTTTTTTTCTTTTATTTTCCTTTATTTTTAGCGATACAAAATAAAATAGCTCTGTGTTATATCATTTCACTGGCTAATATGCGCATTTACCATACCATAAAACCGTACTTCGACGACTTCCTCAGTAAAATCCATACCAATTCAGCATCCAGTGAGAACTTGTGCTGCTCATCGATTTTACGATTTCGGTAGCCGAGTCTTCTTTAACTTTAATATATCTTTTAATTTAGACCTTTAAAACAGCTTATTTTAATTAAAGATAGACAGCAATTTAAAACTAAGCCGCGAGCGTACCTAGTTTGCATAAAGTTTACAGCCCATCGAGCGACACATTTGCCCACAACTCACGATAACTCGTTTCGCGCATGCGCTTCACGAGTTAAAAAGGGGTCAATTTGAGCTGATGTGTTTGCGGCTGGTGATCAAGAACAAAATCGATGGGAGAACGATACCATTTGTGCTAGCCGGGCGAAAACTGAAGGCAAAGGCAAAGACGAACCCGCAGAACCGGACTCACAAGAGTCATGGCAAAAGTTGGTTGCTCGAACAACTGTTGCCGACGATCGCCTGCAAGAAAATCTCTTGAAATCAGTTTCTTGTCGGTTTTGTCACGCAGATGTGACTTTGTTGGGGAATGTTTCTGCAAGATCCGGGCTTGGTTCATGTTGGATCGTGTCCTGTCAAAACGAGGATTGCCTGTCGAGGAATGTGTATTCTCTGATCATAACTTCCTAAGCGCTTTCGCCGTTCGAAGTTATAACTTCTTGATCAATATCTGCACGCGTACGTCTCCGAAGGTTTCCCGCTTGGTAATTGATATGAGCTCTATTGTTAAATTAAAATAATTCTTCACTTGATCTATCAACAGGTCATTAATTTTCCGACATGTCATGTAATTATCTCATTACACCGGAAGAACGCCCTAAAGTATATTTTCCCTCATATCTCGAAACGAAAATTTCAGCGAGTGAAACGCACATTTTGAGTTCTTTTCCGGTGAATTTTCAACGTTTTTCGCTGAAATTTGGAGAGAACGCTGTCCGATAACCGGGCAAAAAAACGGTGTCGGGGGATTTCTATTTTTTGCTTCTCTCAAAAGTTATGACTATTTTAGTGAAGAGAATGCATGTTTTTTAACCTTGTAAAGTTTAACTGCCTGTCAGAAACAAACCAGCCAAGTAATCAAAATTTCCCGACACCGTTTGTTAGAGAAAGGTGTCAAGAAGACATAGCGATATTAATTGCGTTCTCCCGCTCAAATCCGACCGGAAACGAACTTTATTAGCTAACCTATATACTTTGAGAAATAACGTGCTATATTCGGGAAACCTTAATTTTTTTTACGCTGGAATAAACCGTCGTAATCTACAACTATTAAGCTTTCAGAAAATATATACTTTAATTAATAGGGTTTGCGTCAACCGTCCAACCGTAAAGCGGCGCCAAAGAATGATGATCATTTGGGGCACACTGATACCTTAAGCGCTCGAGAGGCGCCTAATATGTCACGTCCAGTGCTTTCACGAATATGTCCGCCACTTTACAAAACGGTCGAAATCCCTGCTTTACAAAAGACGAGAACTGCGTTGGGATCTCACCACTGTCCTAGAAGACCTGGAAGATGGGAATTGTATGGCACTCTTAGGAAGCAGAAACAGTGACATCTCGGTGAGGACTTCCTGCTTCACGACGTAAGTAAAGTAGTGGATCTTCACATCAACTCCAACAGAATCAAGATCATACCCCTCAACTACAAAAAGACCTACTCGATCACTCTTAGCGGCTATGGGCTAGAAGATACTGAAGCACTCACCTACCTCGGCGCAGTGTTAAATAAGCAAGGCAGACATCAAACGAAGACTGGCCATTTTCAACTCCAACGTAGAGGCCATCTTACTGTCTGGGACAAAGATGTGGAGATTCACGGCTGCAGACATGACTAAATTGGGTGCTTTTCACAGGAAATGTATGAGAAAGATACAGAGCGTTTTCTGTCCAAACCAAATAGAGGATAGGGAGATGGAGATTGATCGGACATGTCCTGCGGAGAGGTGGCAATAACATCACCAGAACTGCAATAACCTGGACACCAGAAGGCAAAAGAAGACCGGGCAGGCCACGAACTACCTAGAAAAGGAGTAAAGGGAGAATAAGTGAAGGCCATGGGATGGCCATCATGGGGGGCTCTAACAGCATCAGCTATAGACCGAGATGAGTAAAGGGCATTTCGAAATGGCCTTAGGTGTCCTGCGGGCATGATGAGGGATGATATAAGATGAGAGAAAATAGAGACATTTAGAATAAAGAAAAGCTGTTGTATATTCAATGATATCACATCTCACCTTCCCATTATGTGCCGCTTAAATTTCGCATTGATTGTGTTGGCCAAAGCAACAAAGGCATGATCTAAAATAGTGAAATTTCACGTTTTTGTACGTCAAAACACGGGGAAAGAAACCGCTATGGAATTGTTTTTGAAAGATTATTCGAAACCATTCACTGAAAGTTACGAAATTGACATGTCATAGGAAATTGATAAAGAAGACATTTTTCCAAGTGTTAAGTCTGTGCGTTTTCCTTAACTTGAGGTATTTTGCTAAATATTTTGCACAAATTTACAGACAGCAGTATGGAGCTGTCATGTTGGTGTTCCTCCGACTTATTATCTGTACTGAACCAACAAGTATTTACTCTTTTAATAATTAAACTTCTGAATAGGCTAAAAAATCAGGAGGTAAGTAAACATTTTTTCCACTACAGCGTTAGTAGCTGTATGTAGCGCACCGTGATAGCTGTGAAGTTCAAAATGCGCTGGTTTCCTGATGAAGCAAACTTCTGCGCTGAAGAATTGTACACAGATATAAAAGCTACCCCTCTTATGACTGATGAGGATGACAAATTTGGTGGCTGTTTGTTTTAGATTTTAGAATAAGATGACGTAACGTGCAAGCCAAGAATGGATCTTCTTGGACGACAAAACATTGCTTTGATTTCTGTAAACGCAAAGCAAATACATTGTAAAAATAGTAAATAACTACTAGACTCTCTTGGGATAACCACGCAGTGTTTTTTCCCAATTTTAGAGCTTTACATTGATGCAAAACCACAGCAATTGGGAACCAAATTATCGAGGGGTTAATCAAATTGGCTACAGTACAGTTAACCACAGTCTTTCTCAACGTTTCTTTGCAGAGTTATCGGAGAGATGTCAAATTCCAAAGAGTTCGCCACAGCTTACAATTGTCCTGTTGGGTCCAGAATGAATCCAGTAAACAAATGTTCCATCTGGTGAATGCCTTCTGTTTTACGGGCAGTGTCACAAGTCATAACGCTTTAAGGGAAACTACAGATTTCTTCTTGAATAATATGTATTTACCAATTAATTGGTTGTTGCCAGCATTGCAAATACAGAATTGAATAGTAAGGAAAGGCATTTACAGTCCCTGCACATGTTCATATCTCAGGCTACAAGATCGAGAGAGTTGTTTCAATCCACACTCATTTATCAATTATTCCAAGAGTATTCGTTTGCCTGGCTACTACAAGAGGTCCATAGGTATTGCACCGCTGAAACTGTGGAGTCATTTAGCATTACCGGGTAACTCTGAAAGTGAACGTTTGGGACACCGTGGTTCGGAGTCTCGAAGACTCTAGCAATGATAAATCAAATATCACCATGAGGAATAGGCATGCCTCGGCTACGGCCATTTGCAGTCCATTAAGGATAAAATAGTGGTACTTAATATTTTTTGTCATGACAATTTTTGAGAGTTAGCCGTGAACAGTCGGGGGCGCAATCCCTCAGCGGTCGCAGATGTCGTAGGACACAAAACGCTTAAAACCCAATCCTCTAGTTTCTTGAAACTCCTTTTATTTCCATGGACTGAGGTAGCACGGACCGTAACGTCAAGGAATTTACGCTTTCAGAGTTTCCTCGTATTGTAATATTTAAAAAAAGTATCAATGAGTAAGCTGGAAAGACGATAAGCAGATGCGCATAATAACACAAACCACGAGAGGCCTTATTCCTTTTACATAACACATAACATAACATAACTATTATTAACGTGTCCATATGTATTTAGCTCTAATCTAAGAGCTAATTGTGGACACTTAAAAATTAAAACTAATAAATTAAGCTAAAACTAATTAATTATGATAATTAATTGTCTGATAATTAATTGTTAAATTTCAACCAACAGCTCTCGTTATAGACACATTAGAAGAATTTGCATTATCCTCCAAGTGCATCGTATACCGGTGCAGCCATCAGCTTTACTTAATGAGAATGTAAAACGAATTGAGAATCATTGTTGGAAATATCAGAAGCGCCGGCCAGGCTCGAAAATTCGAAATCTCGATACTTTGCCTGAAGAACACATTTAGTGATCTATCTTCGAATACACCATTGCCCTGACTACTCGCTTGTTTTGAGACACTTAGCAACTCTAGTAAAGAGCTTTCAGACGACTGCAGAACGTTTAACGTCCCGTAGATAGAAAGTAGAAAGTTACCCTCCCAAACAGTTATATCCTGAGAATCTAGCCAATGTTCGTTATTAAAGTATGTATATATAGTTAATGAGTTAAAACCTGTCTTTTCTATTTTTACAAAATTCTTGAAATCCATAAATGTTTACAAAGGTATATTCCAAGATAGTTCTCAGAGTTTTCGATGTTTCGAGAATGGCCAGCGGTTTTCTGTATTTCAGTCCAGTAAGTGACTAAAATGATTGAAAAGGTCCGGTTCAAATAAAGACGGATGCCCATCCTATCGCTATTGTAGTTTGCTTTGGATCTACAATCCCAGATAAAAGAGTTGGGACACGAAGTACGTTTTCCCCTCCCCTCACTTTCAATGTTGATAATCAGGTGATTTTTTCCCTTTTTGATGGAAAAAAACGCGATATTATCCAATATTGATTAGGGGGGGATGGGGGATGCGTGATACAGCTCAAGTGTCCCAACTACTTTTGGCCGGGACTGTCTGAAAGAGATGTGCGAGGAATTTCCCAGTGAAGGTAACGCCAGCGATTGCCACGGCGTCTCGATATTTTAGAATTCGATTTCGGGTCAATGACGTAAACTATGTTTCTGGAAATTGGACAAAACTGTTCTACGTTAATCCAGATTATGGCTTAGTGCAGATAGTCGTGGAATTTAACTAGTAACCGCCTGTCGCACTGAAAACGAAATTTGCGACTTGCTTCAAGCAAACCTGCATTTAAGGGAAGGTTAGAGCTCGTGTCTATTATTTAATACATTTTCCAGGATTATCAATTTGCAAAGTAGCAGATCTTTGGGTTGTTTCACGGAATAGTGTTAAATAAACTTAAACCCAGTGAAACGCTTATCCGTGTACAATAATCAGATATATCACTATTACACGCGACACGACAACTTCCGGGTTCCATGTGTTTCATTGACGCGCCTGAATAACCACAACGGTTAACCACTTGAAAGTCAGCGTTTTGCAACCTTACCTTCCCTGTTCTTCCCAATTGGCAGAAGGTACAAAAATTTCTCACAAATTATTTGAAATGCAGGAAGGAAGCAATTTGGTGGCAACATAGTCGATTTTGACACAAGCTTGAAATATGGTTAACCGTTTACTGGAGACAATAAGTTAAACACGTAACTACCCTTTCTATTACATTTGAACGGTTCACCATATAAACCTTCTCGCAAAGCTCTCTATTGCTAGTTCTTGATCCCAGACAATGTTAAGTGGTTTTTCGTAATTCCTCTCAAGCAGAAAAAAGTGTAATTCGAATGACACGAAGCAGTTTTTAACCAAAATGTTTTATCAGATTGGTTAATCGTAAGGGTTAATCGCGGCGGTTAACCGGTTGACACTTCTGATGCCGAGAACACATCTCGCTTTACACGCGTTCCGGTACTATAGGGGAAAACGAAGAAAGACATGCATCATTTAATCGTGTCTAGTTAGAAGATGCGTCTTATTGCTGGCCATAGATAAACTCCGCCAAACAGCGAGGACAAGGCGAAATTATCCATTTGCTCGGTATCTACTGTTTCAACCGAATTTCAATCATATCCGTTTCGCGCGAATGAACCACCCCTCTAAAGACGTAGACAAGGACATCATTTTCAGTGCAAGAAATAGAAATATCCTTTTCAAACACAATATCTTGTGCAGAGTTGGATTTAACGTGCGAACAAGTGAGCCGCATGTCCCTTGAGAGGTAGCAGAAGGTCATGCCATGGATTCATCAATCGCCTACCGTAGAAGGTCATTTAGAAAGTCGACTTTACGTTTCTTAGTGCCTACCCAGATAAAACTTGCCATTGCATGCTGTTTCTCGTCAGCTGCACCCGCGAGACGGTACAACTCCCCTCCTTTCCAACCTTTGTTAGAGTGAATGGTGTGACATTCTTTAAATTCCTCTTTCAGACGATCCCAGACAAGAGAGTTGGGACACGAAGTAAGTTCTCCCCTCCCCCACTTTCAATGTTGATAATCAAGTGAATTTTTCCGTTTTTGATGGAAAAAACGCGATATTATCCAACATTGATTAAAGGGGGATGGGGGATGCGTGATACAGCTCGTGTCCCAACTACTTTTCGCCGGGATTGTAGACTGTGATTTACACACTGGCCTCATTTATCCACTCTATGACCAACTGTGATGTATTTTGATGTATTTACTTGCTGTGAATCCTGAGGGGGTAGCCCGAATTGTTTCCAGCCAGTCTATACATCACATACCGTAAGGGAGGAGTGAATAAATTGCTTATTTTTGCTATTTTATGTGGTTAACCGGAGCAAAGAAAGCGTCAAGTGATCCTAAAATATTGGTATCGTACATTCCCATTGTAGTTATCTTCTGGGCTTATTAGGTTACCATATCAATAACTGCATACCACATTGGTCTGAGCCGCATTTATTATTTTCGAAAATCTAGGGTGGCTCTGAATGTTCTCGTTGCCTCGTTAAGGTCGGCACACACGACGGGACTAGTCCCTGCGACTATTCCCTGCAACTAGTCCCCTGAAGAGTTTACACGAGGGGACCAAAGTTGGTCTACGAAGGGACCAAAGTTGCGCCCTGCGACTACATTTTGAAGCAAAAATGCCGTGTTCACACGATTGGACTTGTTGCAGGAACTAGTCGCAGGGACTAGTCCCCTAGTGTGTGGCGACCTTATGAATGGAAGCAGAGATGGACGATCCTCATGGTCGTCCCACAAATCAAATGGCCGGCTTCAATCTCCGAAGACTACTAGGTGGATGCCAGCAACGTCACGCCAAACTCGGAATATAAAAAACTCCGAGTAATGGTTACGACCAAGGAAGAGAACTGAGAATTGAGAATTGAGAACTTAACTGAGAACAGAGCCTTTATAATTAAGATCGGCTTCATCTCAAATTTAAAACATGGAAAGCTATTTATACTGTAACAAAGGAGGCCTACAACCTAGACGGAAAACGTCTGCAGCAGAAATTAAGGACTTTCCAAATGGAAACTGTCCACTGCATTTTGCATTTCTGCGGTTTGTGTTCTGTTGTTATCATAACCTGCGATCAAGCAACCCTTTTTCTTCGCGGCAGGAAGGAACGCCTGATAAAATTACTTTACTATTTGCCAGTCTAGAATTTGGACTTTTCTCTGATTGGTTAAGAAACAAAAGGTATTTAGAACTCAGCCATGATTGGTTACCAATCAGAAAAATGATTCGTTTTCTATTAGGGGAGCCAAAATTTGGAATAGTATACCTGAAAATTTACGAAATTCTTCAAAATCTCTCTTTAAGGAAAAATTTCATGCAATTCTGTTGAAAATATTTGAAGTTCAGGATAGTTATGCTGACCTAAACACGATAATCTCCGGCGATTTTAAAAAATATTAGCCCCCTCTTATCTAAATAGCTGCCTCGATTTTCTTATTTTCTTATCTCAATTTCTCTCGTGACTGACCCTTTTTATTACAAATATGGTACTTTTTTTCATTTCAACTATCGTAATAAATCTTAAGCCGTCCACACACCACCTGCCTCGATTAGCCTCGCTATTTGCAGGTGGTGTGATATTTGTATATTTAATGTAAGAAATAAAGATGTTGTTGTTGTTGTTACCTGTGCGGCAGTGTGACTTGCGGTCAAAGAAATCCCGCGAATTGATGGCGTCTGACGATGTGAACGAAGAGAGCGAGTTTTTGTCAGCTTTAAATGCTTCTCTTGAGAGTTTTGTTCACAAAACTCTCAAAGATGAACAAATAGAATGCTTTCATAGAATCGTATGCCTTGGGAGGTATGTTTTGGCCGTGCTACCGACGGGATTCGGCAAGAGCGCTATAGATCAGTTATTTCCAAAAGTGTTGTTTCATACGCCACATCAAAAACCACCGTTCTTTTTTGTTGGCTTACAAAGAGAAACGGTACCTTAACCAAGAGACACGCTAGACCCACAGAGATAGTATTTCTTGTTCTGATTCTGAAACTTTTTCATTTACAAACGAACCAGGAGGACGCGTTTCGACGTTTACTCAACGTCATTTTGAAGTCAAAATGAAAAAGAAAAAGTTATTCGAATGTAAATATACAAAAACAAAAAATCCTTAGAGAGTAAAATAAAGCACTATAAAATGCGAGAAAATATTTGCACGCAGTGTCACGTAGACAATTTAGTACGAACGGAGTCCTTCTGGGTATTTAGCCCAGGTTTTAGCTCCTTAATAAACAACATCTCAAATATTAAGCAGTCAAACTTCGTTCTACATTTTCTCAAAACAGAGAATTGTTTGTCCTTAAAATCGGACTTTGATAGGCCATGGTCTTCCGAAAGTCTTCCAATTGCAGAATGTTTATGCTAGCCAATGCGTTGGTGCAAGTGCCGAGTTGTGTACCCGACATAATCTGTGTCGCACAGATCACATTGAAATTTACACACCACGCACTGATTGTTGACAATGGGGGGCTCCTTCTCTTTCGGGGAGAGGACTTGGCTGATCTTCTTAGACTGAAATACAGGCATGACTTGCACTCAGAGTTTGCATTTCTCTTGTTACTGAGTTAGCTGATTTCTGATCTTTAAAAGGTAGTGGTACCACGATATAAGAGGTGCCATCACTTGCTTCGTCAGACGCACTAATATTGTCGATATTGTGCAGAAATTCGTTAATCGAAGAATTGATCAAATTTGCAGGACAATCCAGGTTTAGAAAGGTAGTTCGAAGCTTGTCGCATTCCTCGGAAAACGCGGTAAGAGTCGATGACAGGCGATAAGCGCGGTTGATCATTGTGGAAAGTAAACACCTTTTGTATCGTTTGTCCACATGACTGTGATAGTGAAGGAGCAGGCCCGTGTTTGTGGACTTTTTGTGTACTGACTAAAATTGTCCCTAAAATACATTGCAGGGGTTCCAACCCTCCCCTTCTGGAGGTCTTAGGTCTTAGTTTTTGAGATTCAGAAGGGGTCTTAGGTCTTAGTTTTTGATTCCGAAGGAAGGGGTCTTAGGTCTTAGTTTTTGAGTTTCGGAGGGGGTCTTAGGTCTTAGTTTTTGAGATTCAGAGGGGGTCTTAGGTCTTAGTTTTTGAGACACCCGAATTGCATCAGCAAAAGCGCGTGCGAAAACTGTGTTCGGCCACCTTAAGTGAACCGTTGGGCATTCTCTTTCTGGATTCCGCTCTTAAGCAGCTCAAGCAGTTTGTATCAACAGCATAATCTAAACAAAATCTTAAATGACGTAACAGGCCATGTGTACTTTAAAAAAATCAGTACCTTCGTAGACTGACAGCTTGTTCACGTTGGAGAACTGTACTTAAATATATCAAAAGCGATTGGCAACAAAACAGTAGAATCCTGTGTGAGTTCTGCACAAAATTCCCACCTTCCAGAGATTCATTGCACCGGGTACCACGTCCAATGCCTGAAGAAATTGTTCTACCAGATCTGAAATATTTATCATTTGTCGAAACTCTGATGACTTCACCAGAAGGACACTCCAGAAAGATCGATTATTATCAACCAAGGGCTCAAATAAAAAGGATGAAAACGAAGGAAACCTAACCCTGGAAGAAAGTGAATCAATCGTTGAGTTTTCCTAAGCCTTTGCTGTTCAAGAATTACTCGTGCGAAAGTACCTCGAGCGCCTCCAATATCTTTAAGTGAAGAAATCAAAACGAAAAGATAACAGAAAACGTCAGAGAGAAAATGACTCCCTAAAGAAGTACGCTCGATTACAACTGGGAGGAGATGTTCATTGCAGGAATACTGAAAAAGCTTAAAGTATCAGCTCTGAATCTCTTTCTGGAAAAGAACCAATTGGAGAATAAGAAAATGGAGAAAAACGAGAAGCTGGTATTAATTTCAACTTGTTTAGCCAGGCCAAAGCCCAGCTTGACAAAGCAACCATTGAGCAAGCTGTGCCGAGAAAGGTTATTACTCTTCCCAGTAGACCGCGTCACCTACGAATTTTTTGCCGCCTTCGAGAGTAGCGTTTTTGATGCCGCGAGTTTGCTTCAAATCAATCACGTGGTACATTGAAATGCACCACGCGAGGTTATTTTCTCTGTGTGGCGTCATGACTTTTTCGTACTACGTGATGTTCATTCACAACATGTTTATCTTCAAGAGGAAAGCTTACCGGGCGATTTGCTATCAAAAAAACCACTCCGAATTTGTCCTGATCATATTTTATCTTCAGCTGATAAACAGCGGCCATGGTGACAGTTCTATGGCAGACAAAAACCACGATAAGCTTTTCTCTTGAAGGTAAACATGTCGTGAATGAACGTAACGTAGTACGAAAAAGTCCTGAGGCTACACACAAGAATCGGAGCGATTCTAGAATACCCCGCCACCAAAATCTAATGCTTAAAAACCTGCTCCCGCACTCCTGCAGTCACGTAATTCTGAATACTTAGTGGGTGTAAAACTAGTGCTCCCGCCGTCCCGCACTCCCGCAGTGGAAATAAATGAATTCTAAATAATTATAGAGCTAGTGCTCCTGCAGTCCCGCACTCCCGCAGTGGAAGTAAATGAATATTAAATGGTTTTAGAACTAGTGCTCCCGCAGTCCCGCACTCCCGAAGTTGAATAATAATGTAATTAGACGAGTAAAACTATTGCTCCCGCAGTCCCACACTCCCGCAGTGGAAATAAATGAATACTCAATATTTCGGCTCATGGATTATAGAACGAGGTCTTTTCATGTGTAGTGCGCTTGTTTCGGCTGATGGATTTTAGAACGAGGTATATTCATGTGTAGCGCGCTTGTTCCGTCTATACATTATAAAGTAATACGATGACTGCGGGACTGCGGGAGCAGGTTTTTAAGCTCTAGATTTTAGTGGCGGGGTATTCTAGAATCTAGCCCATTTCTCTAGATTTTAGTGGCGGGGTATTCTAGAATCTAGCCCATTTGGAAAAATGTCCTCACGTCGTGCATTTCAATGTACCACGTGATTGGTTTGAAACAAACTCGTGGCATCAAAAGTGTTACTCTGAAGGCGGCAAAAAATTCTTGGGTGTCGCGGCCTACTGGGAAGAGTAATAACGTGGAAGAAAATGTTGATTTGCATGATGGCGAACACTAGGAAGAGACAGGGGATGACGACGATGACTATAACAGTGTTCACGCAGATGATACTGATGGTGATGACAACAATGACTGTGACAAAAACGAGTATGATAGCAAAAGCAAAGACCTTCTCCAAAGAAGTTGGAAGTTCCAGCGAAGAAGAGGAAGACGATGATGACGATGATCAACTGAAAAAGTATTAAAACGATGACATAGAAGATGAATTCTGTTCAAGAGTGGGACGACGTGTTATAACATGCATTTCGATCTCGAAGTTTTTTGGGGATTGTGGCTGAAGTGGTAAGACAATGTAGCTTTCCACATTACTGATTTTAATTGAGAGTGGGTCACTAGGTTCTTCTGTACCACTCGAGGGGTGGGCCGCTCCAATTTTGTCAAATAACTCGGGGGTGGGCCACTAAAAACCAGTACTTTTTTTAAAAAAATTCATAGCCCCTCCCGTACCGGTCCCTAATCCGTTTGGCATAAACTGAAGAGGTGGAGCACGCCAGTGACACATCTACATGTGACACTTATTTACTCATAGCGTACCAATCATTGTCACGTATTTTTTATTTAAACTTTTATTTGTAACGGTTTTCTCTTCACATATTTTTTTTTCAACTCAGGCCCTGAGGAAGGTTTGTATCGCAAACCGATATATAGGGCAATTTTGTTAAAAATAGTTTAGTTCTTTATTCCGTTTTATTTAATTTTGGTCATATCCGCCGTTGGAATCGTAAAGCGTATATAGGCCTGTTTGGTAGATCTTTGCTACATATGTCATTAAATCAGTTACAATTAGCCTTAACAGAGACAACTTCTAACTTACGCACACCTGTATCCATGTACCAATTCGACCCTATTTGAATAGTACATGAGAAACAATTAAAACTTCCCAGGTACAGATTTTGTTTGTTTGTTAGTATAATGGAAAGAATCAGGAAAGGAAGTTTACTGCCAAGAAAAAGTGGGGGTCACCGAGCTTTCAAAAAAAATATTCACACACAAAGTTAACACAAAAGTCATCAGCTTGGCCCATCAGCTCTAATATATTGTTGACATTCTTGTCCCCAGAGCTCTTCTCTTTTGCGCATGACAGACGGCGAGAAGAGCTCTGGGGAACCCTGGACCAAGCTCTTTCGTTATTTGTTGTTGGTTGAAACAAAGAAAGCGCGTCTGATTGGTCAATCTGTGACGCAGTAAAATTTGAACGTGCCTTGCGAAGGTCGTCCCGCCCTCTTGGGAATTCTATGTCTGTTTTTTTATTCAAATCACAGATCGTGCATGTGTTTTTCTTTAGGGGAAGCCAACCGCCAGAATGTAAAACTCGCCTAAATGGCTCTAAACCACCCCACGAACCCAGAGACATCGAAATAATGTAATGTAAACATAAGGTAAGCCATTTTATTGAAATTATTTTCCACAGGTAGCATTTAGAGCAATTTTCGAATTATTTCCATACATTGTCTTATAAACGGCTAAATTCGTATCGCAATCCTCAACAGACTAATGTCACGTATTAATCGTATTCAACGTCGGGGCCGCCTGTGGTTTGACGTTTGCAGGCAACGGCTGAATGACTTTTAATTAATCATGTGAACTCTTAAAAATCAAATAAATATTTCCAAGCGGATTATCTCTGCAATTTTAACTGTTGAGGAGGTGTACACGAACGAAAGCTTTTATTATTGCCTTCTGCTTAATTTTTCAACAAAATACCGAAGCTAGATATCGTAACAATGGTTTTTGAAAACAAAAGCATGTGCTATGAGACCCTTTAGGCAGATTTTGGCTACGCGTGCGTGGAGTTCCCCAGAGCTCTTGTCGCCATCAGTCATGTGATAAAGGACAAGAGTTCTGGGGTCGAGAATGATTTCGTTGAGTTTTCGACTCGGTGTGCGCTACAGATGTGCCAGCAGATCTGTAGCAGACTATAAACAGATCTGCTCGTTTCGTACGGGTTGCACTTGAAAATGACGTGACATGCGCGTGACCAATGAATAGCGTGCGCACTAGAGATGCGCAGAAGCAATGGGTGCGAACCAATCTCGTCCCCAGAGCCTTCGTTACCCTTGTCCAGCGGAACGGGAAAACGAAGGCCTCTGGGAAAAAGCATTTCGAATAACAGGATTCTTGTTATTTCCGGTCAAACTGCGCAGGCGTGAGGTTCTGATTCAAGATGGCGTCCGACTCCTCGGCTAACTTGGAAACTTTTAGAAGGCTTTGTTAAGTTTTTGTTAAAGAAGAGAGGTAAAGCGGAATGAGAATTGAAGAGGGAACAGTACGATGTCGTACGGGAAAATATGTTCCTAAAAACAGGATGGTGCTAGCGTTGTTGTCGATGTTTTGGCTTCGTCCCAAGACAAGTGCCAAGCGGCTTCGATCCTATCACCCTAAAATTGGGATTTTAAAAATTTCTAATTATTAGAAACTAGTATCGTTAATTTAAGTAGTTGTATTCTTAAATGAAGTAGTTGTATTCTTCAATTGAGAATCAAGGTTTTAATTTAAAAACTGAGGTTCTTACTACCGGAATTATATTAAGGAATGTGTTCTAAAATTAAGAAATCGAGTTTTAGAGTGGAAACAACTGTCTTGCTTTTGTAACTAGTTAGATTAATTTCTCTGATTTTTATTTGATTATTTTCAACCTATAATTTTACGAGCATGTATACACTACTTATTGTACATATATTTTTATTGTTATTTACTTCTCAGAGATATTAGTGCTTACGCGCTACTCTTCAATCTGAGTTGAAATAAACTTTACTACTACTAATACTATAATTCTAAAATAGGTTATATTGGTGGTAGTTCTAAGGTCATCGTTTAATGCATTCCATAATTTGGGGGCAAGAAATTTGAAGGATTTTTTCCCGAAAGATGTAGTATTAACACGCGGTAATTGCAATTTGTTTGTACCTCTAAGCCCATTGGTGTTGCGAACCGTAGAATCAAGATTCTGCCGTGCTTGTTGTGCGTCTTCTAAGCATAGTAATGAACGAGGAGCTATACATGTGCTGGAAGCGTTTTTCTTTTGTCTGCATTCCGCAAAGTATCGCAAAGAGAATGATGGTAACAAAAAGTAATAATTCCGAAAAATCAACGTGTTGTTTGCTGTGTTTGCACGTTCAGAAGTCTATGTTTATATCAATATAGTGTGGCAAAAATGCTTAAAAGAAAGGGGTTTAACAGTATAGTCGTACTTTATCTGGGTCTATAGTAGTACCGGTTATTTCTTATTATTGTTTTCAATAGCTGTCATCACATTTAATGATTTAAATCATCCCTTTAATAACTGCATACGGTAGGAATTTAGTTACTATTTGGTACAAAGTGTTAATGGCTTTGACCTCATTGTCCAGCTAGTCTAATATATTAATTTTATAACGACAAATTCAAGTTGATATTTTGTATTCAGTCAATTAGGCAGTGATAGCTGCAATTATTTATAAATATATTGATGTTTATATGTACCAGGGTTGCCACAGATCAGGAAATGGTCCTGGAAAAAATTCTTCAAGGTCATGGAAAGGGCATGGAAGTTTATTTAGAGTCCGTAGAAATTGACATTTTTGAAGAAAAATCAGGGAAAATTGAAATAATTTACAATATGGCTGAGTTAAGAAACCATTGAAGGCTGGAAGAAATCTTAAGGTTTAATGTGATCTCAATGAATTTATTACTTAATAAACAAGTGGAAGAAGCAGCCACTATTAGACCTGATATTTTGTATTTCTTTGGTCAGGGATAGTTTATTTTTATCAGGGAAATCTTGAAAATGAAGGCCTGTGGCAACCATGTGTACATGTATTTTTATGCACCAAATGAAATAGTTATTTTTTGTTAAATATTCCACTCAAAATCCAACTGTTCGCCACACTGTACTGAAGGAAGTGACTTGATTTTGTTGATTAATTATTGTTTATTTAAAGTGAAGAATTCATTATGTTCTTGAAAAAATACATATGCAGTTGAACCCCCTGTAAGCGACTGCCCAAAATGTCAAGCCTAGGTGGTCACATCCAGGCTAGCATTTATATAGCATAGTTTTCAGTGTTTTTTTATGGCTAATTATGCAGCATGTGCTAAAAATTGAAAATAGATTTATAGCCTCCAGATGGTGTTTCAGATGTAGATGAAGTATAAAGGTATTGGTGTTGTGACTTTGATGTTCAAAATTGACAAATAATATATTAGGGACAGACTACACTTGTTTTATTATTTCTTTGTTCTTTGTTGCTTAGTGGTTTTCTGGTCATAGCTCAGATGTACATCTGTTTACATGTTGTTTAATGATTTTCTACTCCACCTATTGTATCTAGTTATACGAATTAATGTAGTTCATGTGACTTGATGCTGAGGTCAACACATGATGTTATGCAAAACCCATTGAAAATAAATTAAATATCCAGACATGTCCTTGCACTGAATTCTTGCTCAATTACGTGATTAAATTTGAAACTGGAAGATGCTCATGTCATGAAGTTGATGTTCATCAAAGAAAGTCCAATTAAGGGGGAACTGTGGTTGATAAACCATATGAAAGATGAACAGGTTTCTGTAGTTTAAACGTGAAAATTGAGGGTGATCTGTCATTTTGAATTTCACTAGGGGAGTTGTTTTGTTCGCTCCTATCTGCTGGTTTGATGTCGAAGTTTTGAAAACACAGCATAGCTAATGAGCAAGATGAAACTGTAGTAGTCCAGTTGCTACTGTTAAAACCAGGTAATTCAAAATAATTGATGAATTCCCTGTAGAATCTTGTTTCTGAGGGAATATTCAAATGTTAATTTGACAATTAATTCCCCACTGCTCTTCAGTTATTTTTCTTTTTTATACTCCAGTGTTAAAACGATGTTGTTATCACAATGACAGCTAAGAAGAGTTATAACTTCAAAATTAAAATATAATGACTGTGTTGTTATGAATATGTAAATTTCTGTAAATGTTGCTGGACTAAAGCAGTTGATTGGCAAAGCTTATAGCGAGTAGAGGCTATCTTTGTCCATTAAGAAGTAGTGATTCTCCGATTTTGTTCCTAACTTTTTAAACAAGCATGGTGCTGGACACCCTGCATTTGCAAAGACTGCTGTCCTTACAAATTAGTTTATCACCCTCAGTGCCAGTACTTGCATTTACAGGAGCTGCTACAAGAGACACAAGGTGTGAGATAAGCATCTTGGGGCTATCCAATCCAGTGGTAATTGATTGTAGTCCAAATATTTTTATGCTTCACAAAGCACTCTAAGTTCCCAAAGATCTGGGTGAGAGATCAGTGACAATTGGGTCAAAAATTTCATTATGTTTTCTTCCCTGACTGCATTTAGAGGCCATCTTGGACTGCTTTCTGTGCTTTGCCAAAGCAATGGGTTAAGAATAATTCTTCATTAAGCTGACCTCTCATGAAAAAACATTTTTCTAGCCTTAATGATACACAATACCCCAGACAGGACAGGTAAAGAATAATATAGTTGATGAACTGGTAAATGGTACAATAACATCAGGACCATGATGTCACATGGTTCTGTTTGCAACTGTGGCATTTGAAATTTGATTGTAATAACATCTATAGAATAATTCACATTGGGCTGTCGTATGAAATGTAAGAATACTGGCAAGAAGCTGGGCAAACAGACAGGGCTGGACTACCAATCCAAGGAATGCAAACAAAAACATATTTTGATTTTATCATGATGTTCCCATCAATCAACACATCATTGCCAAGACTTCCACAGGGAACATTCTCAGTGAGAAAATTGTGAGCTAGAGCACTTAGGTTGGAACACTGTTTATTTGATCATGGCATTTCACACACAACATATTGTCAACTTCATATGGATTGCTAATTAGCCAGCAGCAGCAATGGCCTTCATCTCTACTGGAGACCAATAGAAAGCTCAAGATCACAAGTCTTCATTAGAATTACATACACAGATAAATATGCAGTCTATGTATTAAACAGGCACATGCATTAATTAATTTCACAACATATTTCTCAGAATCTGTCATTAGATCATAGCAAGTTTATTTCAATTCAGGAGTAAAATCTTGCATGTCATGGTCAGATGCTTTAATCATGCAACTGTCAATGTTTAGCCTGTGGCGAGGGAGAAGTGCAGGCATGGGGTGGGAATTTTGGTATCCCCCAAAAAGTCAACTGCCCCTTCTCCCCAGAAAACATGATTGGTCGAATAACATAAAGATGTAAACATATAAAAAAATTCCCAGCCCACAAGGTAGGTCATGTCAATCAAATCCACACCCCTTAACATTAATAGATAAAAAACAACAACATGTACTGAGTAACCTCTGCTGACAATACATACTAGGACTTCCATCTAGATTGGCTCTACAGGTCTTCATCAAAAGTTGGGTTCATTACCATTATAGTTGATTAACAAGAGACACAACTTCTGGTTAAATCTTAAAATCAAAAGCTTTATTTAATTTGAACTCGACAGTACATAAGCTTATATCACTGCATAGAAAATTAAAAACATTATAATGCCATCTTGTAACTTTAACAACCTCACAGTATCAAAGACCAGAATTTGTTTTTCTTATTTTCGATCCGATTCACCAGCTGGAAGTGCCCGAATTGATTCTGGAAGAATTGTTTAAAACCTTGCTGGCCGCGTGGGACTCAAGTGGCATTTCATAATTTTTAATTTCATACCTTGCTGTGGATTTCCGTTCGATTGCTTTGTGATACACGTTCTTTTGCTGCAAAAAGGACTTTCCTCTTCTTCTTGCCTCTCATGTAAGTCTTACATTTTCAACAAATGGTAGACCGTCACTTTCACGAACACTAAGACCGGTTACTTCACGGTATAAAAATATACTCCAAAGGTTCTCTCTCTCAGATAAGCTCCAAAGAAATCATTACAATTGCTGACGAAGCTGAAATTACTGCATTTACGAATATGTTGTTGATTTGTATGTCGAAGCAAAGACCTTCCCGGTATTTTGTACGCCATGTTCCTGGAAGCAATCGTACCCAGAGCTTGCACATCCATGACGCGCGGCTTGGAATTGGAAATCTGGGAACAAAATAATTGTTTATTAACTTCCGGTGAAACTGCGCACGCTCTGTTAACGGCCAATGAAATGCCGAGTTCAAACGGAATTTACCAGGGCGCTTTCCATTCGGCCAAAAATTCCGAGATTTCCGGTCCGAAACTGAATGGAACAGTAAAATTTCCGGGAAAAGTTTTCGAAAATTTAGGAATACGTTTTGAGTACACCCTCTTTTCCGGAAAATCGGAATAACCGGAAAATTCCGTTCCATTCGACCATTCCTGCTCGGGCCTAGTTTCTCCGAGCCAGGAAATTGAATCCAACATGGCTGATGCAAAAGCTACTGAACATAATATTAGTGCCATTCCGGCGAGTGACCCTCAAAATGCACTCGCCCGGACCAGTTGTCACTAGCCCAAAAGTTTACCCCCAACTCCATCCCCGCGTCTTTCAAACCATTTTAGTCATCTTTTATTTTTACTATTGAATGACCATTGAAATTTATTTCAACACTGAAAGGCTATTAACAAGTTTCACAGTAAATAGGAAGACTGTTTCAGTTTCTAATATTCCTTCAACTGATCACACGCAGCTTTCAGGGCTTTTTCCTTCTTTTTCTCTTCGACTACTTTGGAGACTCCAGAAATATATTTCCACAGT
>JAHPZR010001059.1:0-7500 GCA_019787425.1 Platygyra sinensis | reverse complement strand
ACACTCCCAAGTGGGATATATTGGCCACAGATGTGGCCGTTTATTTTGATAGTAAGCTTAGAAAGCTTAAATTACAAACATACCAAAGTATTAGCCCAGCAAAGGTGAGGGAGAAACCGCCAAAGCCCGCCATGAGGAACGAGTGAAAGGGCAGCCCCACCCGAAGCCAAAGCAACACACAAGATGGAGTATGCTACATGAACAATTTTGTAACCCTTACTCACATGATTAAAATATTAATCTACAACCATGTGGCCCCTGCACACACGGTACTTAAAAACAATCATAAGTGATCTATAACCCAGTGGCACCTGCTCACATGGGACTGAAACAATAATGAATGGTACTCATAAGTAATAATAACTAATCGATGACCAAGTGGCTCCTGCTCACCTAGTAATGAAACAATAATAACTAATCTACAACCATGGGACTCCTGCGCACCTGGTACTCCAAAACAAGAACAACTAATCTACTGTAAAACCAAGTGGCAGCTGCTCATATGGTGGTGAAACTATAAATAAGAAACTAACTACAACCAAGTGCTCACTTAGTACTGAAACAATAATAACTGATCTACAACCAAGTTGCTCCTGCACACATCGGAGTCGAAAACAAAAACAACTAATCTACAACCAAGTAGGCCTTGTTCACATGGTAATGAAACAATAATATTTGAACCACAAGCAATTGGCTCCTGCTCACATGTTACTCCAAAACAAGAAAAACAAATCTAGAACCAAGTGACTCCAAAAACAAGAACAACTAATGTACAACCAAGTGGCCCCTGCTCACATGGTAATTAAACAATAAGTAAACTAAAACCAAGTGGCTCCTTCTCACACGGTACTCAAAAACAAGTTCAACTAATGTACAACCAAAAGCCCCTGCTCACATGGTAATTAAACAATAAGTAAACTAAAACTGAGTGGCTCCTGCCCACACAGTACTCAAAAACAAGTTCAACTAATGTACAACCAAGTGGCCCCTGCTCACATGGTAATTAAACAATAAGTAAACTAAAACTGAGTGGCTCCTGCCCACACAGTACTCAAAAACAAGTTCAACTAATGAACAACCAAGTGGCCCCTGCTCACATGGTAATTAAACAATAAGTAAACTAAAACTGAGTGGCTCCTTCTCACACGGTACTCAAAAACAAGTTCAACTAATGAACAACCAAGTGGCCCCTTCTCACATGGTAATTAAACAATTAGTAAACTAAAACTGAGTGGCTCCTTCTCACACGGTACTCAAAAACAAGTTCAACTAATGAACAACCAAGTGGCCCCTGCTCACATGGTAATTAAACAATAATTAAACTAAAACTGAGTGGCTCCTTCTCACACGGTACTCAAAAACAAGTTCAACTAATGAACAACCAAGTGGCCCCTGCTCACATGGTAATTAAACAATAAGTAAACTAAAACCGAGTGGCTCCTTCTCACACAGTACTCAAAATGAAGAACAACTAATGATCAACCAATGATCAACCAATGAACAACCAAGTGGCCCCTGCTCACATGGTAATTAAACAATAAGTAAACTAAAACTGAGTGGCTCCTTATCACACGGTACTCAAAAACAAGAGCCACTAATGAACAACCAATGAACAACCAAGTGGCCCCTGCTCACATGGTAATGAAACAATAAGTAAACTAAAACCGAGTGGCTCCTGCCCACACAGTACTCAAAAACAAGTTCAACTAATGTACAACCAAGTGGCCCCTGCTCACATGGTAATTAAACAATAAGTAAACTAAAACCGAGTGGCTCCTGCCCACACAGTACTCAAAAACAAGTTCAACTAATGTACAACCAAGTGGCCCCTGTTCACATGGTAATTAAACAATAAGTAAACTAAAACCGAGTGGCTCCTTCTCACACGGTACTCAAAAACAAGTTCAACTAATGAACAACCAAGTGGCCCCTGCTCACATGGTAATTAAACAATTAGTAAACTAAAACTGAGTGGCTCCTTCTCACACCGTACTCAAAAACAAGTTCAACTAATGAACAACCAAGTGGCCCCTGCTCACATGGTAATTAAACAATAATTAAACTAAAACTGAGTGGCTCCTTCTCACACGGTACTCAAAAACAAGTTCAACTAATGAACAACCAAGTGGCCCCTGCTCACATGGTAATTAAACAATAATTAAACTAAAACCGAGTGGCTCCTTCTCACACGGTACTCAAAAACAAGTTCAACCAATGAACAACCAAGTGGCCCCTGCTCACATGGTAATTAAACAATAAGTATACTAAAACCGAGTGGCTCCTTCTCACACAGTACTCAAAAACAGGAACAACTAATGAACAACCAAGTGGCCTCTGCTCACAAGGTAATGAAACAATAATGAGTAAGCTACAACCACTAAGTTGTAGAGCTCTACCTAGAGTAATAATTGTGCATTCAGAAAGGGAAACTCAATGACAGATGTTTGTTTTTTCTTTACAACCACCCCTCTTAAGGGGAGGTCTTGTTTTAATTTCTCAAACCAGATTGAAGTCTTTTCTTAATTTGTAAATATGTAAATAGCTATATCCTAAGGCATTGGATGAAAATATGAAGCTTGTTTTAGTTTGTAATTTCTGGAAACATTGTAGGGTAACCTCGTGTTTCCTTGTCATGTATTTTTATCGGTATTTTTATCATCCTGAATAAATTATGCTATGTTTGTATAGTGGCGTACCCATACAAATTTCTAGAAATCTGAGTGACACATGTCTGTTAAGAACTCACAGAAAAATGAGACAAACCAATTCTTGGCCTTAGTCATTGAATGAATACAATTTTGAGCTTTGGTCACATGACAGGTGAAAACCAAGAGCAATAATAATTAATCTACAACCAAGTGGAAAGTAGTCTAAAACCAAGTGGCCGCTGCACACATGGTACTTAAAAACAGTAACAATACACTGTAATTAATCTACAACCAAGTGGCCCCTGCACACCTGGCACTTAATCACAACAAAACTCAATCTACAACTAAGTGGCCCTTGCTCACATTGTATATATAAAAACAGATAACAGTTTATCTACAGCTTCAAAAATTAATATACAGTTGCATGTACGTACAACCATGTAGTTGATCAACTGTAACAGTTTTACATGACTGAACTAATTTCAGCGACCGTCAATGAATCACATGATAAAATGCAAATAGTGTTCCTTTCACTCTTGACCACTGCATACTAACTGATACTCCAGTTCACAGCTGGCACATGTTATGGTATGGATAGTTATCCTGAATGCAGCATATATACAAAATGTATCACCATCATATACTGGATACCTCTCAACAAGTCTTGCTGGAATCATGAGGGATATAGCAACAGAGCATCAAATATTCCTAGCACCAACAGATAATAATACTCCAGAGCTGCCACATGTTGTTATGATGGATGGTTATATATACTGAATGCAACATCTACAAAAGTAGCACAGCCAAATAATGGATACATCTGAACACATCTTGTTGGAATCATGAGGGGTATTGAACAATCCTAGCACTGCAAAAGATAATGAAAACAACCAGCAGGCTAAATGAGGGAAGTATAGTACAATAACTGTACTGATGAAAATGACCATGGAATGATCTGGAGCTCCCCAAAGCTAGCTTTGGAAGGGACTGTGTTAAGATCAAAGCAATACTATTTTAAACTACACACACATTTGTGTACTGACTAATGAGGTGAATAAAATAAAAAATTGAGTGGTAGAGGTTGAATAAATTTAGGAATGCCATGGCAAGCAGTGATGAAATTGTACAATGAGATGGTAAAACCATTGAAGGCCATTTAAGGGTAAATTTGTATGAATGATGCCAATATACTCTGTATCTGATGACACAATGGTAAAATGCAACAAATTGCTATATTATATCCATTGGTAAGGTGCAATACCCTGTGCCAGAGCTGGTATATATTAATGATTGTGTTCTTCAACCCCAAGGCACTACAACTGGTGAAAATAGCTACAAGCAAATTGCCCCTTTTTGCTTAGGACATAGTGCCAAAGGTAAAACATTATATTGATTGGTGGTAAACATGGGTAAGAAAAACTGTCCCGAGATACAAAACTTTTTTGTATAATTATTATTATTTATCTGTTTATTTAGTTAAGTATTCTTATTATCCCAGGGGTACTAGAAATTGCATGACTGGCTCAGGGCAATCAGCCACCACCAGAATACATGTAGATATCATGCCAGGTACCAAACACTTAGAAATAGTATCCAATGAAATGAGCACAGGGTTCAGGCAGACGTTATGAACAGGGACATAGCACCCAGTTAATCAATACTGTACCCAACAGTACACCAAGGGAGCTAGTGCCATGCATTGCCCAATAACAAAATACATGTATCAGAATAATCTGATGCAAAACTTAAGAAACAAGATCACTCAACATAGCTACATGTAATTTGAAAATTACTTGAAAAGCAAAAATTGAATGTAGCACAGCAAATGATTCAATGAGCACAAAGGTTGACAGCATAGACAATGCCATACCTGGCAAAGATTAATATATTAGGCAAATCTGTACCATGAACAGGTGGCTTGAATTGAGTATGAACTACTAACCAAAAAATGGTATTCCAGAAAATATTGTCAGGGAAACTCATGCACAACATAAGAGCTGAAACTTGCACCTAAAACAAGAACACTGAACTGGTGATAACAATGGGGAACATAGTCCCACAAATCTCAGCCAACTGATAACAAAGATACTGCACACAAGGGAGACAGTACGGATCTAACAAGGAGATCCCACCAGTAAGAATATGCACAACGGTCATACGACTGTCACTAAGGCAAAGCCCAGGACGAAACGTCTGCTCATACCGTTTAATTACAAAATAAAAGGGGGAACAAAGTCCCACCAATCTCAGTCAGTGACAATGCAACTGAACTGATCACAACAATACTGCACCCGGAGGGAGACAGTACGGATCTAACAAGGAGATCCCAACAGTAAGAATATGCACGATGGTCATAGGACTGTCACTAAGGCAAAGCCCAGGACGAAACATCTGCTCTTACCGTTTAATGACAAAATAAAAGGGGGACAAAGTCCCACAAAACCAGTCAGTAACAATATAGGGTGACAAGTAAAGCATATGAATATGTGTAGCATGGTTTTGCATATGAACTGCAACATAAGCTTAAAGGAGGGGGGGGGGGGGGAGAACTGATATATTTATATGATGAAAACACCAAACAGTAAGCAGTTTACCCCCAAGTAATGATCAGTAGAGAAAAAAAAAAAGAAAAAGCCCTAACAACAATACAGTAAGTGGGCAAATGGTGAAAATGGTGGTCCAAAAGCTGTACGAAAAGGGGGGATAGTGAGGATCTGAAAATTATGACAAACTATCCTTTTTATAGAAGGTTTCACGGTCGCGGACGTCATCTTGGTAGTGGGGCAAACGCGGCAAAATTTACAGTGAATGTATGGGAAAAATCGTGATTTTGATGCTCGATAACTCGAGGAAGTTTGGCATTCTACAGTTTCTATGAATTACAAACTACAAATGCTAGCTTAAAGAGGTTACCGATCAAATTTGAGAATTGTACTCTTACAAAGAAAGCCGCATATTTAAATTCGTATTTCTCATATATTTGTCTGTAAAATGGAGCCGTAGTTCGCGGGAAAATTTAGAAGCATTTGTATGAAAAATTAAAAAGACGATTTCTCGCTTCTCAGCTAACCGATGCTCTTCAGATTTAATCAGTTAACTCTTTTAGCTAATATCTTTAGTTTGCAATTCACCGAAATTTCAGAATATCAACCTTCCTCGAGTTATCGAGCATCAAAATCACGATTTTTCCCATACATTCAGTGCAAATTTTGCCGCGTTTGCCCCACTACCAAGATGACGTCCGCGACCGTGAAACCTTCTATACTGTACGAGACACTATGTTTTGACAAATTGGAAATCATCTATACCTGTACTGGTCAGCTAAAGGGACTAGATAACAAATACATGTCAAGATGCTGTATCAAGTAATGCTGTGTACGATAATTTGCATATTAACCTTACGCATAATTAAATAATCGAGGAAACAAAAACGTTCCAGAGGCGGTATAAACAAACAAACGCTGCGAAATAAAGGATTTACTTAACCATCAAATAAAAAAGGCGTTAATGGCACACATAGCCCCCTTTTTTTCCGTATTACTAAGTATAAGAAGGGCTAGACCGCTCAACTTTTACGAACAGAATACAAACGCATGGTGCCTCAGTGATCTAGCGTGCGAAACAAAGGTTATGTTCATACATCCAGCAATAATCCTGTACTTATCTTAAAAAACAGGAGTATTAGTCCGGCATCACGCTATTTCCAGCTACGACGAAAGATAGTTTAGTCTGGATGCGGCACCAACTTGTATTGGACTCAAAAAATTCCCTTCACTTGCCGAGAATGCTGCACAAACGAGAAGGTGGACCACATCTGGCAATATATAAGTCCCGGATGACATAAACTCCCGCATACAAGTACTGGGCCTAGTTACGTCACAAGCTACATAAAATCATTTATTTTGGTAAAATAAATTTCCTTTAATTAATCATGTGAACTCTTTAAAATCAAATAAATATTTCCTAGCGGATTATCTCGGCAATTTTAACTGTTGAGAAGGTGTACACGAACTGAAGCTTTTATTATTGCCTTCTGCTTAATTTTTCACCAAAATACCAAAGCTAGATATCGTTACAAGGTTTTTGAAAGCACGAGCATGCGCTATGAGACCCTTGTAGCCAGATTCTGGCTACGCGTGCGTGGAGTTCCCCAGAGCTCTTGTCGCCGTCAGTCACGTGATAAAAGACAAGAGCTCTGGGGTCGAGAATGCCTTAAGAACAAAAGCAATTTACTCGAAGCGCATGCGCAAGGTTAATATGCAAATTATCGTACACAGCATTACTTGATACAGCATCTTGACATGTATTTGTTATCTAGTCCCTTTAGCTGACCAGTACGGTATAGATGATTTCCAATTTGTCAAAACATAGTGTCTCGTACAGTATAGAAGGTTTCACCGGTCGCGGACGTCATCTTGGTAGTGGGGCAAAACGCGGCAAAAATTTGCACTGAATGTAAGGGAAAAATCGTGATTTTGATGCTCGATAACTCGAGGAAGGTTGATATTCTGAAATTTCGGTGAATTGCAAACTAAAGATATTAGCTAAAAGAGTTAACTGATTAAATCTGAAGAGCATCGGTTAGCTGAGAAGCGAGAAATCGTCTTTTAATTTTTCATTACAAATGCTTCTAAATTTTCCCGCGAAACTACGGCTCCATTTTACAGACAAATATATGAGAAATACGAATTTTAAATATGCGGCTTTCTTTGTAAGAGTACCATTCTCAAATTTGATCGGTAACCTCTTTAAGCTAGCATTTGTAGTTTGTAATTCATAGAAACTGTAGAATGCCAAACTTCCTCGAGTTATCGAGCATCAAAATCACGATTTTTCCCATACATTCACTGTA
>JAHPZR010001057.1:37500-39719 GCA_019787425.1 Platygyra sinensis | reverse complement strand
GACCTTAAGCACCACGACGGGAGCCACGACGACGGCATACCGGAAGCAAATTTTCTGCTCAGGTCATGCGCAGAAACTAAATAACTGATTGTAATCCGCCGTCGTCCCCACGTTGACGACGCCACATTCACTGTTTTGACGTAGTGTCGACAACGTCGCAGTTCATTGCAAAGTTTTTAGTCCTTTTCTTTGATTTATCGCTTTTTTTCTTACGACACATAAAGAAGTACCTTTCTGGTGTTTGCTGTTAAAGTTTTTTGAGGAGAAATTCTCCAATGAACATCCCTGAGCTAGCACAAGCCGCTAGTCGGCAAATTCACAGAAAACCGCAAGCTCGAAGAAATCCACTCGGTAAGATCTATTACAATTATATCCTCTGTGCTTTAGTTTTCACTGATCCAGTTTACAGTCAAACTAAGTGAAGCGTACCCCTCAAGATTGCACTAATGAACTGATTATTTAAAACTTGAACCCGCTAGTCGTTTCAAGAATGCAGTAATGAATTGATTATTCGAATATTGAACTCGCTCGTTCGATCCAAGAATACGGCTAACGGGTTCCGTTTTCAAAAAATCAATTCACTATTGCATTCTAGAAAAGACTAGTAGGTTTCAAACCTACTAGTCGCAACAGCGAACTGATTTTTCGAAAACGGAACCCCATTAGCCGTATTCTTGGATCGAGCGAGCGTGTTCAATATTCGAATAATCAATTCATTATTGCATTCTTGAAACGACTAGCGCGGTTCAAGTTTCAAATAATCAGTTCATTCATGTAATCTTGAGGGGTACGCTTCACTTAGTTTGACTGTAATATGCGGTGTCGGAGATCAGCAGTGCCTCAGCAACAGAGGTCACAGAACGAAGACCATTTATTCAACTTTACATTGTACAGGATCCATGGTTTCAAGGTCAAATATTCTTCGTAGTGTTTATATATAAGGGAAGCTAGGGTTATTTGAAACGTTTTTCTTCAATAAAAGGACGAATTCTTCATCGTTTATTGTTTCCTCATCATAAGCAACCAGCAGCTCGTCTCTAGCTATTGCAAACGACGATTTGTTTTCAAGGTATTTTCGAAGTGGTATCTTTTCTGAAAACTGGCGGGATTAAGTTGCCGTCGCAGTGTTGCTTAACATGCTTTGGCGAGTGAAACGCGACGCCGGTCTCGCCTCAGCCTTTACGCGGATGTGCCGTCCCCGTCGCCACCTCCCGTCGCGGTGCTTAAGGTCTCTAATGGCAGGATTAAAAACCTCGTCGCGTGTCTGGAGCACTTCGCGGAACTGGTTGCGGATGGTGTCGGGTAGAATGTTGTCTGGGTCAACTTCAACAGCATCTGAGAAGAACCCATGCTGGGGTGAGTTGCTTCCACCAGGGTGGGGAGGTGATGCGTGTGGTCCAACAGGTGACGTGGGAACCGAGGCTGTGGTGTGACGAGCTTGGCAGAGATGTTCGTGGCGTCGGACTGTCCTTGGCTCAGCAGGGTCGTTGACTAAACGAACTCTATGAGCTACTGCTTCTACAATTTGGGGCTGAGGCCAAATTTGTGAAACTTTGGAGCCTTTGTTGGATGGTGCATCGGTACGGGCTTCTATGACTAAGGTACAGTCAGGATCTATGTTAGGTGGTAGGTCCAGCTCAAGATATTCCCCAAGGAGGACCACTGTTGTAGGGGCGGACGAGTGTAACACATAAGACTGGGTGCGACGGACGGTGTGAGCCTGGGAACTAGCACTTGACTCGGGATGGTAGGCCAGTATTTCGGAGCCTTGGATAAGAACCTGTCCCTTTGCTGGGCGAACGGATATGTCATTAGTGATCATAAATGGAGTTCCAGCTAAAACATCAACATCTAAGTCTTCTACTACAAGGGCATCAAGGGTCAGCTAATTGCCAGCTCGTGAAAGAGTAAGGTGGGTCTCGCCAGCGACGACGAGAGGCGTAACTCCATCTGCTTGTAGGGCCTGCTGGGATGTTTTTACGATGGGAGCGGCGATGCTATGGGTGACGGAGGCTTTGATCATGCTGGTTTCGGCACCAGTGTCCAAGGTGAGTTTAAGCGAGTGGTGATGGTAGAAGGCATTGAAATGGGGTGATTGCTTTGTGCTTACACGGCGAGACACAACCCTGGCCGAGGAATGGGGAGAAGAAGCAAAGTCCTCCACTTCAGGTGGACAGAAGAAATCAGAATCCGTGGGGTCATCTTCGTCATCGAGGCTA
>JAHPZR010001057.1:2500-25000 GCA_019787425.1 Platygyra sinensis | reverse complement strand
ACCAGTCCAACTCCACGCTTTTCCTCCCCTATCATTCTACTCTGTGTATTCCTCCTAACTCATTGCCCTCTTCGTACACCTTACCCACGGTCACCCTGTCCTTGTCTCGCTACGTCCACGTTCTTCTCCTCCTCTGCACGTGTGTTGCGATATATTCATCGTTGTCACTTTGTTTGGTGTGTCTCCTCACCACTTTCTGTCCCCACCAGTGTTTTGACCACTCAGTCCTTGTCCTCTTCAGAGACTAGCATGAATCACTGACTACTGCTCTGTCCTGTCTCCCCGTTCACCGTCTGACCCCCCCCTCTTTCCCTTCTTTGTAGACACTTGTCACCAGGTGGCGTGCCGCCCTCCCTTATCCCCCCCCCACCGAGACTCGCCTCTCACCTCTATCTGTACTGCACTCTCTATTGTACCCCTCCCAGCTAGCTGTTTGTGCTCCGAGTCCTCATGCAAAGGCTCACCCCTGACACGGAGCCTGAGAGACCGTCCTTGTATCCCATCTCACATGAATGAGCAACACAACACTGTTGATGACAAGTCCCTATTATGAGCACCACTCCTGAGTGCTATACCCCCCTTATCAGCGCCAACCACGCCGCCCCGTTTTGCCTGCGGAGTGCCTTGGTTATCTTTCACATGCTCCTCTGTACCCCTAGTCCTCTTATGCCAGCCCACTCTCCTTGCACACTCACCGTTGCCGCGACTTCTTCTCATGTCTATATGCCGTTATTTCAGCATGATCCAGCTCTTCGCGCCCCCCCTCCCTTTACCCACTACACAACACACATACTGTCGTGCAGCATCTACACGTGCGCCCTCCTAAGTCAGTTCGCCCCTTGCGGTGCATTCCACACCACTACCCTCATGGTTGCATCCACTTCGACTGTCCGAGTGAGTACAATAGTCCTTTCACCCCTATTTGTCTGCCACAGCTACCCCACCTTTGGACACATGTGACCAATACACCTTTCACACACGAGAACTTGGTGTTTGGGAGCCCTTGTGCCTCCCCCCCTCTCTGCCACAACGCACACGAGTTGTCGCGCCCTGCTGTGTCATCCGCCTGCAGTTCCTGCGTTGTCAGTCTCCGCCATACCGCCTCGCGCGTCTACTCCTGGCCACACTCCGGCAGCGTCAGCGCGTCTCCCTCCCCCTACACTGAGCCTACAGTCGGGGGACTGGACAGGCCACCCTGCATTTGGTTCGATTCACTCACTCCACTCTTACACATTCTGCTGTCTTTTCACACCCTTAATCCAACCTATCCCACCCCCTGATTCACACCTGTGCTTGCGTCCGGGGCGTCGTGCTCTGCAGTCGCTCCACCCACGCCCGATCCATGTGCTTTCCTCCGCTCTCGTCCCACCATCTTAACGTCAACCCCTCGTACACGGGGAATTAAATTCATGGCCGATATCTGTGACACATTACTCCACTCCCCCCCCTTTCGAGTCTCGTCACTTCAGCTGGGGCACTCCTCAGCCACACTAGTGACAGCAGCTGACACACAATGAACACCACACGCGCCATCCATCTCCGACCCATCGTGTGTACAATCACACTACTGCGTTGGTCTGGCATGGTGTCACCACACACGTGCTTGTCCGGGCTGTTGCCGGAGAGCCCCTTCTCCTCAGACTCGAGACGAGAGCATATCGTGAGAGAGTGAGTATGAGACGTAGTACACCGGCTCTATCGCAAGCATATCCGTATAATGATTGTCACATATGTGCTTGTCGTATGTCTCCACATCACACCATATCCACATGTCTCATGCTGCATGTATACACTCACGTAACATCGCGCCTCACCCATCACCCACTGTACCCCCTGGACGTACCTCACTGTGGGCGCCCCCTTAGTCCCCCTTGGCGGCCTTTTCTTGTCTTTGTTTCCGCCATGATTCTAGTTTGCTTGTGTGTATCTGACACACATACCCCTATTTTCCTCTGATACCCACTCTCACTAGCCACCATGTTTGTAGATTCCTTCACCTTTCAGATATCCTATCTAGTCTCCATCCACACCGTTTTATTACACCTGTCAGCTCTCCCTCATCACATCGACGTGTGTCACTTGTCTCCCATACCTATATCTGACTTTCACACCCAACCTCTTTCTTATGTCCCTTTCTTCCTGTACAACAACCACCACTTGCCCCCACCGAGCTCTTCATAGACACCCTAACCACATGTTTCCTCGTGAATCAGATATATCCCACAAGACCCAGACACACGCACTTCAGTCCTACGTAGCATAGTAACACCAGTGTCCTTCCCTGACAACGTCCACCAACGGCAGCACGTAGATAGCTTTATTATTAGCTTCACCTGTTTACTGTTTTTTTTTGTTGCACTCCCAGAGATCTTGTCACGACCACCACTATTCACACCCCTCACTATTGTAGATGTGTATTTAGAACACTAATAGCGGCATCACGTGTTACATCACTACGTATCGTATTTCCCTATTTATAGTGCACACACACCGCTGTGAAATACGACCCAACAGCACACAATTGTAATATTTGTCGTTTCTAAACAATTCTTGTTTCATAGTATAATATATAATACCATCATACTCCCTGCTCAAGACTCACGTAGTACGATCGTTTTTGTTTATCGTTTCACATCCATACTCCTCTGATCATCAACTATTCTTGTGATATCACACCCTTCACATCTCCTGCTGTCCCTACCACATACAGGCATCCCGAGCCACTGTGCAGTACATGTATCACGTGTGGTATTCATTACACTTAGATCACCTCTCCTCTGCATTTTCTTTTCTGTTTGCTTTCTGTCGCTTTCCAATAAAATATTTATGGTTAGATGCTGTTTAGCTGCATGTGCTTACGGTCCCTATACACTTTTTCAGTCTACCTATCACATCATAGTTTTCAACCGAGTGTGACCCCTCTTGACATATATGTGTACTCACACACTTGTATCAACTCATTTTTTTTTCGAATTAACACCATGAATTTTTTTCACTATCAATGACACACGTAACTTATCACCAGTCCATTGCGCACTCAACAATTTGCGTACAACCCTCCTGTTATAGTGAGTGATATCGCACATGTTTACCTGTTCACACTCCTACTATTGCTATACGCATGTTATATCCTCTGATTATAGATGTGAATACAGAGTACTGAAATATTATATGCTGATTGTATGATATAAATGATTCCCATCCCCAAGAGTAGAAAGCTGATAGGTGCTGATCCATCCTTGTTTTTACAAGTGTACTTTGTCTTCACCACGCTATCATTGTCGAGACTTTTCACCTCACCACCTCCCTATATCTTTCTATCATAATCATCATTCTCATCTCATCAACCGTATCTATCCTTATGTGTGATACACTGCACGGTGGAAATGTTACATTGTCCCGCCTCTTTGTGATTGCACTAGTGACCATTGTCTTATTCACGTGAGACTAGTCGCGATGTCGTGATGAATATAGCTGTATGACCTCTGATATAACACGAGAGCATATGGTTGTGTGGGTGAGTAGCATATGCGCAGCGATACACTACCACTGTGTCGTAGAGACATGCGATAAAATGTATTGAGCAGAGTAGGCACGTGTTATATAAAGAGAGAGTTCTGTGAAATGTCCCGGTGCACACTGTATCTTAGTCGGGGTTATTGCTATGTATATGACCATGGACAAGACATGAAGACGAGATGCCACGGTACGAAGTGTGTATAAAGGTACAAGCTTGTGGATAGTGTCAAAAACTGCGTTATATCACACGAAGGGTGACAGACCACACAAGTGGAAGGTAAGATTGTCAGTGCGATGTGAGATAGACAGGAACCATTTCGAGCCTAGTGGTCACACTGGATAGTTATGGATATTAGTACCGGTATGAGCTATATAACAATGACACACAAGTTAAGTTTGTGCTAAACTGAGCAAAAGAAATACAAGAATATCAGATGTGTATAGATATATATTTGCACCACAAAAAGTTTCCAGTCAGATATGAACTATCGTGGAAAAGTGTGAAGCTACGCCGTACTATGAGACACACCTAAATGAATCGTATAAGAAATTTCAGTGTCTGAGTTTATAAGAGTAAAGGACGCTGAGCATGTCCATGTAGACACATCACCTTGAAGCACATTAATCACAGAGTACACTATACAAAGGAAACGCATTGCGATATGCATGTATGACAATAGGACGATTAGTAAAAAATGTGTACCAACACAGCACATGCGCACGATCATCACAAGACGATAAGATGTAGGTTGTGTAGGCAACACACGTTCTGTTGGAAAGTTACATGCAGCTAGCATAGGACCCTACGAGTTATTCACACACCAAAGGAGCTAGAACATGGTATCTATACACACATGTAACATACCACTGCATATATGACTCTGTAGATCAGTACATGTTCCAGCGACGAGTTTTACACTCATTATCGCAGGATGACAATTGGTTCGGATATGAGCACACGACTATAATGGACGGCGCGATGAGAAAAGTATGTAATACCACAGAGCATAACTGAGTCGGAAAATGTTTGACGCGGGACACCACTTCCACCGCATATGCGCACAGTCACCGAGCAACTTGGTTGGTGAGTTGAGTGTTCTGCATAACTACTAGTCCATGGTGTAGATCAGCTATCGAGAACAATGCACTATATCGCACTATGTCTCATATCTGAGATAAGTGAGGTCTAATAATCTACAATTCTACCTATTATCGCCACTCTAGATCATAGATTTATGGGTACACACTGTAAACATTGTATAGCATCTTGTGATCTCCAATTTTTCCTATCGTATGTGATATTAAGTACGCACTCATATTTAAGTTACCTCGATAGAGTCCTACACATTATTCCCACCCACCCCACCTTCACAGCAATGCTCATCTTGCTTAGATCTTGTTTGCCTGCTTACAACCTACGGTGTCCACAATACGCGCAAATCCCGCGCACCCGTACTCCCTTCTTCATTAGCTATATATTTCAGTGTAGCACTCCTCTATTTGACACACTCTGTCATCTACCTCCACACTCACAATCCCACTATCACATATCCACTCTCCCCTCTTGTCTCTTGTATTTCACAGTCTGCAGATACACGATTTTTTTGTGTGTACACTCAGTCCCGACTCCCTTTCGCACTCGCTCCTCACACCTTTCATTCATTGTGTATACATCCGCTCACTTATCCAGTCGCGATATACTTCCCAAAGTGTGTTAGCGTCTTCGTTTCACAGAGCCTCACCTGTGTCTCCTCCCCTATTTTGGTCTGTGTTCGATTGTGTTCATCTCACAGTACGTCTCCCCTATGTCTCCCATATCACTTCCTGATCCTTCTTCTCAGCCCACTACTCCTGCACTTGCGCCCCCCACCTTGTAGCTGTTCCGATATTCACTACGCCAGCCTATTCCGTGCCATTACCCTTCCACCTTTACGAGCACGAGAGCACCCGTTAGTGTACTGCTCATGACTGTGTTTTACACTGGTAGTGTGTTGTCTATCCCCGCGTCACGACTCACCACCATTATGCAGTTCATCCTGTATGTAGCACCACAGAGGCAGAATACCACCACCGCTGCTGTACTAGTTTCTGTGGTCAGTGCTAGACCGCGACCACTCCTAATTTGTGCTATCCCACGACGACATCTGTGCGTGCCACGTGGCTCTCCTCGATCCTATTCGTAGTCCTGATACTTTCCTATCATTACTAGCATATTATCGAGAGGATCAGCTACATTCACAGTGGCTCCGCTACCGCCCACGTTTCCATCTGGATGCAGTTCCTGTCGTTGTGGCCGTCCGTCAGACGCCGGAGAGCTCAATGTCCACGAGCGGTCTGGGCATAGAGTGTTCATACATCCGACCACCTCCTACGCGGATCAGTACGCTATACTATCGCCTACTACTGAGTATACTTCCTTCCCCCGCGCCAGTCTGCACCCCACGTGCTTCCCCCACCGGCGTCCTATGTGTATCGAGCCCCACCCGCTCACAGCCGATTCACCGGCACACGCTTGGCACTGATCGAGGCGACCTTTAGACATCACGTATTCTATCACTGTTCTGAGTTGTCACTACTTTTTGTCTCCTGGAGCACCACCTTGCGTCTCCTTTTCACGTATGTGCAGCTACACCTTCCTTTCCCTCCGTCCATCTACGGCTCATTCCGCATCCCCGGTCCGACACACGCCTTTTGTCCACTCACGGAGTCTTCCTCACCTATCATCTCCCTGCCTTTTGCTTCTAGTTGAGTATCTGTTGTCACTTCCCACGCACGCGCTCACTTTCTCCCTTTGTACCCCCCCCCCGTATCTGTTCCCCAGCATCCACATGTCACTCCAGCCCGATGTGTCTTCATTTTTGTCCCACACCAGAGTGGCACCCTTAGCACCACAGTCCCTGCCTGCCATAGCTCCCCCAGCCTCCCACATACCACTCTTCATTCCTCCAATTCGTAGCCCGATGAGTCTTCCTTGTACACGCCCGCGACCCTTACTGACCTTACGCCCATACACACCATGTACAACAAATTCTAGTGTGTCCTGGGCGCCGTTGTGTCGCATGACTTTATCTTCCCGCTCCATATCGCACCCGGCATATCTAACACCATCATATGACACCCCTCTTGTATGTACCCTCCAGAGAGCCATACCAACTCATTTCATTTGTCATGACATGTCTTCTCCCAATCACTGAGTTGCCCATTCGTCACTTTTTTTCATCACTACGAGCCACCTATGTTCCGCGTCGCTAGTGTAGCACACTGTATTTGTGTGTTGTAAGTCACCACACCTATACTACACACCATTGTTATTGGGAATTAAATAGTTGTGACTTTGTTATAGTCACTGTCGATGCCGGAAGCGCGGAGCAGTAGCTTTTTAGCCCTGAAAGGCATTGTGAGCAAATCGTTGAGGAAGATCGCATATAACACGCATGTAAAGACGGAGGCACCTGTCGTCCTACACCTGTTGCACCTCCAAATTTATACTAGGCAACTATGTCTACCACGCACACACTCCTGTGAATGATATCTTACAATGCGAAACTGTTGTTAATCAGAGCTCCACGTTGACATTGCTTCTGCCGCACTGGTACCTCATGTGGCCACATACACGAGCACTCTTGTAGGTACACAACAGCAAATATATTACAAATAACTGTACTGTCTGTGTATACTCATACAGCACACACACGTCATCACTTGAGTATCAGACATCACATCAGGATAACTGTGCATAAAATAAAACATCGATCCCATTCAGGTTCCATTACACAGAGAAGTGTCGACAGGATTTGACACTGACTTAGTCGTGTCGGTCTTGCTCCTATTCTTCATCACATACCTCTCCTCCTTCTCTGTAGGCTCTTATGTCCCCCTGCTGTCTCACCTCCCCGGATGTTCTACCATCGTGATATTATATTCTCCTTCACATCCCGTCCGCTGTATCACTATCCTCTATTGCTACCCTGTATTTAGTAACGTACCTTTACACCGCTGGTCGTTCCTCTTTATCGTAGTCTCATCACTCGCATCACCTTGTTGCTTCACCTGCCTGGTTATGTCATGTGAGACAATGTGGTCTTTTCTACTCCGCTCGTTTGAATCACATCTCTCTGGTAACCTCCACACATCCACTTCCTCCCTGCCTCCACTGGTGTAACCAGGGCTATCTCCGCCCGTGTGCCCCGTGTCCCCTTTTGCGGGCCCCTACCCCCTCCCGCCACAAATGTTTGCACGACCTGCCCCTCACCCCTCTTTACTCGCACCACTCAGCCCAGCTTGTAGACTTGTGTGCCATATATAGGATATACGACACACAATATTTGTACACGTTCATAGCACTACGGTTCGACCCGAGTCTGTGACCAACGCCGCCGCCCCCTCGAGTATATACCTCACACTATGTATTGTGTACGAACACGTGTTAAAATTACGTACAGCAATACAGAACCTTACTATATTCACCTGCTACTTCTTGGACTATATTGTGGTTAGAGTATCATATTTGTCTTATATAGATGACAGACACACACACTAAGCAGGCTAGAAGTAACACCTGTCATAATTTTCATTTTTTTCCCACCATAACAACTCACCACGCGACTGAATGCTCACAGGATCAGTCTGCACAGCCAGGAATGCCACTGATAGATGTCGGACTTCGCACAGAGAGAGGACACACCAAAACATAAGCGGACTCCTGGATTCTACCAACATGCAACCACAACAGAGATTGCAACTAGAGTTCTATACACGACGTAAAAAATGTACAAGGGGACTAAGACTTTATGTTGTGAACGGCACAGCGATTCACACCTTCTTTCACTAGCTTGTGTCTTGAACAAAGCTAGTGTAATGTCTAGCGAGCAAGAGAGAATGAAACAAAAACTTAAAATTTTTGGCTCCTGCAGCTAGCCCACCCTGTCGCACCTTGCGCACATACGTTTCGCATATTCATCGTGACTCCAATACACCACGCCACAAGCCGAGCCATTGACCTATGTCTCCTGTCCCTATGTGTGTCTTGCCGTGTCATCGCCTTTGTGATGATCGATCGTGCTCTTTATACTGAGTTTTGAAGGACCATATCTCTATTGAGGCAACCACGTATGACATCCAATAACATTGTGGAGAATCTGTACATATTGCAACTTGATAGAGATGGTCAACAATATTGTATTTTACACACTATGTTTTACCCTCCTATTTATAACCATCACATGCTATGTTTGAGACACCTTTCAGCAACCCCACACAAGCACCTCACATTTACCTTGCATCCTTGTATCTATTACATCCTCACACCTACACACATTACCTAACTAGTGTTTACTTTCTATGTTCTACTCGAGCGTATCAGTGACTGTGTACCACTACATACTTTTATTAACCCATACCCCCGCACTCCAAAATTTCACCCCAACATGATCTACCCCCTCTTACTATAGCCCTCGTGATCTACTCCTTAACCCACATACGTCATCTCCACCATTTATATACTAAATGTCACTTCACCCATGTCTGTATTCCCGTATTACGTTGCATATCGTATGTCCTTGTCTCCATTGTGTTGTATCATGAGCATATCCCTTGTGATTACACAGCTCCCCCTGGCTAACTACAGAGAAATACAAGTTTATTAGCTCCAGGTACTGAGATAGACAATAAAGAGAATAGCAAATCTGTATGGCGCTATGCACCACATGTGTTGGCTCCTACAGATCATTTTTACGTCAGTAGACCTTATAACATATGGATGAAATATCACCGAAAAACACAGCCATATGTTAGCAAGCGCAGGGCTGTTGCCATGACCCACCACATCACCAGCACACATATACTTACCTTACACAAACCATGCATAAGCAGATGTCTTGTGGGAGAGTCAAAGAATAATGGTGTTAAGAAAAAATGTACACCCAGCACTAGCCACAATATGACAACGTTGGGTAACATCCATAATAATTGACTCGGAGAATATAGTCAGGAGAGTGACTAAGCAGATGCTACAAGCATGACAAGCAAAAACCCGGACAATAAACATGGACATGAAATAATCGGTGTCTGACATTTGCAGACTGCAGACTAGACTTTTCAACTAAATCTCACATTTCCCATTTCCATTCTCAAAGCTAACCGTAAACAGGCTAACCTGAGTGTTATTCAGGCTAGCCTGACTGGAATTCAGGCTAACCAGAGCGCTTTTTAGGCCTAAATGTAGTTGCCGTCTGCAAATGTCAGACCGTGAAAGTTCTAAATTGTAAGCTTATTGAATGTCAACATTGAAAACGAGGATAACTCAATGAACAAGTAAAATAACAAGTACCTTATCCCAAGGTCTTGAACCTTTTCCCTGAAAAGGTTATGCACGTCGAACATGACTCTGTTCTACCTCCTCAGAAGAACCAGCTTCATTATGATCACGAATCTTTTCTCTCTAGGCTTTTTTGGCATATAATTTGCCCCGTCACAACATGTGGACGTTTTTCTGATCCATCAGCAGTGAGAATTGCAATCTAAAATAAAAAAAAAATTATTAAAACGGAACAACATTTGTTAGAAGACCGAGAAAAATACTAATTACCACCGCTGGATTAGATACGATCGCTAAAATCGTCGCTTACCGAGCGAAAGTTGACATTTTCCCTGGTGGAATTGGCTGACCTTCCCGGAAATTCACACCACGAGAGCACATGTCCTTCGCGCGAGAAAGCGAAAAAAAGGCAAACTTTATGGACAGAAAAAACGGAAATATCGCGAGGTTCGTCGAGGTTCAAAGTTTGAATCATAGCCATTGATTTCTAAAGATACTATTCCTACAGTCAGTTTGAACGTAGGTAATTATAATAACGCTCACTTACCGGAATTGTTCGAGCTCATTCACCCATTACGCCATTTGCAAGTAAAATGAGTTCCAAAATATTAACCTAAGACGTGTGCAAAAATATATTGTTAACACAATAAATTCGATCCGCACAGCAAATAGACATCAAATATTCAAATCCCACACAGAAACCAACCTTTGACGACCTTGCAGACCTCTAACTTGGCAACCGAAATTTGCAATCTACAACCTTCGAGCTCCTTCGAGTTTCCGGCAATCGATCAATTTCTCGCGCAAAGCATCTTGGGAACCGTGACTCATCCTCCTTTCCCCAAGGGATAAAACATTGGATTTTTAGGGGGGTTGGGCAATTTCCACAAACTCATACACAGCAAAAACTGCAGGAATAAACATCACACAAGCAGAGCCATAGGGAAACATTTGAACAAGTGCTTTCTACTACCCAGGTCCTGTAATTTCAAAATAAATTGCACTAACTCTTGCCCACCAAAGGAAATCATGCACTACCTAAAAAATTCATACCCCAGAAAATTGCTTCCCCCTCACCACAGTATCTCAAAAAAATAATGGCTCATCCCCGATAGATGGCAATGAAAGTCAAAAATAGAAATGCAATCACCTGTGAATAAATTAAAAAGAAACTATGAGACAATAATGATTAAGTTGCTAAAATATGCGATGAACTCGTGTAAATGGTTAGAACCCTGAATCCTTTTGTTTTGAAAAATTCCTCGGTTAGTGTAGGGACACTTGATCGTCACCATTGAGGAAACTTAATATATATTACATCTTAACAAGTTATTTTTTGTGCTTCTGTTTCTAGGAATCAAAATTGATAACATCGAGCCTTATGAAGTCGAAGTTATTCTCACGGATAATTTGGATATAAATCAGCGTTGTGTAAGAAACTGGTGGGATGTTGGCCGCACGCTTGGAATTCCTGTTTCAGAGTTGCGAATTGTAAAGCAGGAATATAGCCGAGAAGGCGGAAGTCCAACCAAATGTTTACTGGAAATTTTAAGTACATCGGGGAAAGTTGTTTTTCTGAGAACTTTTGTAGAAACTACCCATAAGTTAAATCGACACGACATTTGCAAAGCCATTTACGAAGTTTACAAGAACCAAGAAACTGCTGTATAACGTTTTGGCTGGTTGTAAATTACATAAAGTGTATGTTGCATTATATTGCATACATGAAACTTTTGGGTCACCTCGCAGCTCTTACAAGGTCTCGCCTGATTGGAGATCACCCTTGAGGTTTAACAAAAGAACAAACAACAGAAACAATGGACCCTAGCCCTAAAACAAAAGGGCTGCGACTCTATCCTCGCCAAAGAAATTTAGAGCTTGTAGGAGCTGCGAGGCTACCGCAACTTTTTGCGCTAATGAGACAGCTTCTAATACGAGGCTGTGTGGTGTGAAAGGCATTTTGCATGAACACCAGGGACGGGTTGTTCAAAATCCGATTAAGCTAACCCAGGGTCAGCGAGACTTTTGATTTCAGGTTTGTAACATTTTGGTGAGGTGTTCTATTTAGATTGTTTGCCCTTCAGTTTTGAGCTGTAGTAATCTCAAACTACGCCAAACATTAGAGGTGAAAAACACTTTGAAATAAGAAAGGTAATGCTTCAGTTAAAGTTTTGTAAAGTTACATGTATGTTAACCGGCTTTCGAACAACCCGGCCCAGTTTATTCGAAAACAGCGTGTTTTCCTTTTGGATTGTTTGTCCTTGTGGATGTTTTGATAAAATTACTCCTACCCGGAGAAAGAATATTGCCAGGGCAAGGAAGACTTCTTTCCTGGTTTAAATTCACTGTTGTTAGTGTTGCGTCCTTCGAGTAGAGTACTATCCATAATGATGAAATTATGTTAAATTTGCTCATAGCTTGAGGAGGGGCCATGAGCCAGATGCCAAAACAGCCAACGAGCAAAAAGTGACTGTAAAACAGTCTTCACTTGTTTCTCTTCAATTATCGATGAGTGGTGCGCAAATTAACTGGCTGGGTGGCTTGGCGATAGTGGCGCGTCTCCTCAGTCTTGCATGTAATTACCAGCTTGACCGACTTGGGTTGAAATACGGATTGTTGTAAGTAAAGGAAAAAAGTCTCAAAATCCACAAAAAAATGTTTAAAACGAGGGAAAAAAAAGAAAAATTGTAATTAGTGAGGGAAAAAATGTTACTCATGTACATAAGTACTTTATTGGATTTGGCATTTTTCTATATAACAAGCTAGAGATACATATATGAATCATCTCCATTCTATCATGTGTTCATACACATACAAGCAAAGACATAGGAACAAATAGGAGAAAATTTGGCAGTAGCGGACGCTTTTTATTAGACTTGGTACTTGTTTTGAGGTACATATGTAACTGCAGCTCATGTAAATAGACGGGTGGTGACAACTCTAACAAACGCTGTTTGAGCAATACTAGGTCTTACATTAAGTCGTCCCGGAAATTTGATCATCCTCCCGAATTTTTGGGAAACGTCAAATAAAATTTCCTTGGATGTCCCGATTTTTTTCTGCAATCTCCCGGAATTATCGCGCGTTTCCCGGAAAAATTTCCAAGTGTCCCGATTCCCGCAGAAATCTTCAAATTCCCGGAAGAATTTTGGCTTTGTCCCGAAACAGCGTTTGTTAGAGTTGTCACCCCCCGTTAAATAGGAACAAATAAGAGAAATTCCTGACGCTTTTTATAGACTTGGTACTTGTTTTGAGGTACATGCAGCTCATGTAAATAGGAACAAATAGGAGAAATTCCTGACGCTTTTTATCAGACTTGGTACTTGTTTTAAGGTACATGCAGCTCATGTAAATAGGAACAAATAGGAGAAATTCCTGACGCTTTTTATTAGACTTCGTACTTGTTTTGAGGTATATGCAGCTCGTGTAAATAGGAACAAATAGGAGAAATTCTTGACGCTTTTTATCAGACTTGGTACTTGTTTTGAGGTACATGCAGCTCATGTAAATAGGAACAAATAGGAGAAATTCCTGACGCTTTTTATCAGACTTGATACTTGTTTTGAGGTACATGCAGCTCATGTAGATAGGAACAAATAGGAGAAATTCCTGACGCTTTTTATTAGAATTCGTCATTGTTTTGAGGTAACTGCAGGTCATGTAAATGTGAGTAGGTGTAGACCATTATATTTTTGAGTGGAGCGGGGTGGCTAATCAACCAGAAAAATTCCTGCACAAGCAAACAAATAGGAGAAAATCCTGTAGTACCTGACGCTGAAAATTTATATATATTGCTCAGAATATTGCCCTTCCATTATAGTGATCCGACTTTCATAGAGAGCAAGAAAACTACTTGTATTGTATGAATACTGAACGTATCTCATATTGGGAGTAATAATGGTTGCACCATGTGCAGAATTTTGGTTTAAATAAAACACAACACTCGCTCGAAATAAAGTGCACCGTTTGTTGGAATTACTTATCTTGACTCTCCCCTAGGCCTCTTTGTTCAACAGGTTCTATTCACGGTTTCAAAAGTTTCCGTCGCAGAATTGGGCTTATTCCTGCTAACCGAGCTTACGCGCTTCAAACTCGAAGACATTTAGCTGTCAAAAGTAGTAGCACACATTTGTAACGAAGCAACATTGATTATAGAGGAGGAGGAAAATAATCCGAAAGTAGCAATTACTGGGAATGTGTAGACAGTTTCTCTAAGATTACCCACTGAAGAATACAAACGACGACACGGAGGACGTCGTGAATACTTTCTTAGAGGAAAACGTAGCGTATCATTCAATGACAGGAAGAGATGCAATATTGCACTTGTTGCAAGGTAGACTATCCCATGTGATGTACCTATGTTATAAAACAACCTGTCTCTTTAACACTGATAAACTATTCACCACCAGCAGTGATAAACATATTGACCTTGCACAATTTTTGATTAAGACTTGATATCACTGCTGGCTTACGCACCAGTTAACGGAAACCCCGAGCCACCCCCCCCCCCCCCCCGCCCTACACCCCGGGATATGTGGGGCTTTATCACCGTATAAGCAGTTCTTTGAGTCCCCAGTATGTTGGGTATTCGCGCGTTTTGCCACTTTTGTCCTGAGGAATGTGCGTGGGGCATTAGTCAAGGATTCGTTGTAATCCAAGATGGCAGTTATCGTTCACGCAAGGACTCCTGGGTACATTTCGCCACATTGAGTGGAATCCGTTTCATTGTTATTCAAATCAATACATCGATTAATTTAGGGCATGGATTTAAGAAGACAAACTCTTTGATATTGAGATGCCGATAACTTTTTAGTTTCGCTTCTCCGTAAAGACAACCTTTCTGAATGTTGCTGATATAATTTATGGAATGTTATGACTAAAATTGTCCTTAAAATAATCTGCAGAGATTCTAACTCTCCCGTTTTTGGAGAATATTTCCGGCCTTCCGTTTTCGCTTAATATTCTCCTGGCCCCAGTTGTTCGAAGGCTGGATAACGCTATCCACCGGATAAATCGCTATCCAGTGGATAAGTGTTAACAAAACAAACCACGCTATCCGCTGGATAGTGATTTATCCAGTGAATAGCGTTATCCAGCCTTTGAACAACCGGGGCCTGCATGATTCTTGAAACTCTTCCTAGCCAAAGAATGATAATGTTTTCTTTGTTTAACCAGTCTTTTTAGCACGATTCTTTGCCGTTTTTAGCTGTTTTTCTGTGGTTTCTCAGCCATTTCATATCAAACTTTGCCTATTGTTATGCTCCGATTTTTTTTATCCTAGTATAAGACTGCGGTAGTTTTGGGTGCGGAAATGCACTGGATTGCCTCGACTTTGTGCAAGGTTTGCATTCATTCGTGGCATGCTCTTGTGGTACTCGAGTCTTCGTTGATCTTATGTTCATTCAATGAGAAACCACTACTTTCCATTGACTTTGATCTCAAAATGCACGAAATGGAATCTTAGAGGCACATATCATAATTTTTTTTCCGGAGCAGCATGGCCCGGTCCCCCTAGAGGCTCAAGTCTGCACCGGCGATCATGGGCACGGCTATACCGGGCCTAAAACCGTCTTTTTTAGTTGACAGGGCTGGAATCTCTGAAACTGGCATTCTTAAATTTAATTCTGCTGCCTTGTGAATGATTCAACCACAAACTCATCAGGAACATCTTCAGTTGCCCCAGGGATTGGGGCATTTTGTGCTATTTCCTGCCTCGCATGGTGGGGCATTTGTCGCTAGGGGTTTACTTTGACTGGTGCATTATTTTTGATCAATCTATGATGGCCCAAGAACAAAAGTATTCATGACCAGTAACAAAGAAACCCACATAATTTAGTTGTTTTAAAGAAAAACAAGTGAAAATAGGTAGGACACCTTACAGGCCGTGTTTTGAACTGATCTGGATAAAATCTATACAGGTAGCATGCAGTAGTGCCAGCTAAATAGCTCCCCCTGGTTACAGAAACATGAACGAAGGTTTTAGCTTCTTTTGAAGGCTAATATGTAATAAGGTTTTTTAAAAGTGAAGTAGGTTCTTAAGCCCCGGTTGGTATTTTTCGATTTCTTTTAGCGTCTTCCGTAGTCTCTGGGTTCTCGTGCAATATTGCTCTCGGCGACGCTTGTTCGCGTTTGGCCTGGGCATAGGAGAGAGAGAGAGAACTTTATGTAACGAAAATAGGGAACGTTTTTAACCCTCGTAGGGGAACTTTTGTAACTATGGGAAGTTTCGTAACAAATTGGGCATTTTGGTAACCAAGTAGGCAACGTTTGTAACAATACTTCCTACGTCAAATCTGCGCTTCTTCTGACTAGAGACGGTTGGATTATACACGCTATATTTCTGGCCTTGAAGGTGATAGCTATGGTTTTAAGGGCCTGTTTACGAGAAGAGGGTTACCCTAGCACGCACACATTTATCTTTTTTCAGTCGAGTTACAAGGCAGCTAGGCTTACCCGGGTGCGTGCTAGGACGGTTTTCTCTGTTCTCTCTGTTTTCTTAAATTCCAAAAGCTTCTAAAAGTTTCGGTGAGAGGTCATCAGGAACGTATATGAACCTAATGGATAACAGCACTGACGAGTTAATTTACACGCCCTAGCGTTCGTTTTCAGATGAATAGGTTTTACGCCAATAATATTTGGATAAACATTTACATTGCCTAGGAAATTCGCGAAAATTTCGATAGGCACACGAACAGTAAAGAAAAACTTCCCCTAAAATTTTGTACTGAAAATATGGTTTGTCATTGCCCTCGACCAGTTTCGATAAGACCCATCAAGATAGCTAAAACTTTCAGATTACGTCACTGCAAATCAGAAATGAGTTCATGCTTAATGGCCAGTGAATAAATTGACAACTGATCATGGCTTCCAGATGAATGAACTGATTAAGATAAGCTCAGCTTTATTCCGAAATGAACTAGATACATGGGCTTGAATTCAGCTTGTGTTTGTCGTACCGAGACTCACCCGGGAGTGTGGTGTGAGGGGAATTGAAGTGGTACGAAGAGTGTGCATGAGAGAGGGAGAGAGAGAGAGAAAGATAGAGTGGGTGCCTGGGTGGGGTGTTAGAGGAGATGGGTTCTTTTGACAAGGGAAACTTGAAGTGCGTCAATAATAGCGGATACTCTCCAGTCAGCAAAAACTAAGTTGTTTTCACTTTAGAACAAGCTCACTATATTGACCTTACTAATTTTAAGCCTTCAAAAATAATTTAATTTAAATTATCTATAAACTTGCTTTTATTGAAATACTAAAACAAAATCCATTGTAGTTGTAATGCTCAACGCACAGAATCGAAGTTCTTGAGCGAAAATGGTTAAAAACTGAAATCACACTTAGTTATTTTAAAATAATAAGGGCACTCGCAGAAAACTAAGTCTACTGGAGAATTAAGTTCCTGTAATCTCCTTTTCACACTTTGAAGCGAGACCTCTTTATCTCACTGTACGCTTTGATATGGAGAATTCATAATAATAATAATAATGATGATGATGATGATGATGGTGGTGATGATGATGATGATTGAAACATTCATACAGGGTAACCACCGTACCTCAGTTCAAAAACTGATATCAATGTGGGCCTTGAAAACTTCCCGATGCACAAGAAAAAGAAAAGTGGTATATTTGTTATAAGACCTAACCCCAATACACTACCTTGTATCACCATGCACGATATACGGACGTAAAAGTTAAGTTTATACAGAACACGCAGATTGGTATACAATTGTACAGTATGCTACGAGGAAGTGCGTACATTCATTTTCTCTCTGATAAAAGAGGGTCTCAGTTTATTTTTCGAGATGAGCTAAGATTGGGCGCTGTTTCCTTTTCACAATCGTGAGGTGTAGCTTCTAGTTTAAATGAGTTTTAGATCGATTTAGACAGAGGCTTTTAACTCACAAAAATATCTCTACTGCTGCTTATGTTTGCACGCTGCGATCAGCGTGCGCTACATGCGATAAACTTTTACCGTACGTCCACATTCACCCTTACAACAGTCAAGAAAGTGTGCTCATATCGCCCCCTACAAAACGTCATCATTGTCAATCATGTCATCCTCTTGTATGTAAGCGTGTTTTCTGCTCATCTGCTCGTCTTGAGTGGTGTAAAGATCTCCAACCTTGTTCCTGTTCATAAATCGTCGTGCAATGCGATACTTGACAAATAAAACGGCTAGGGCTATGAATGCAATCAGACCAAATCCTCCAGCGGCTGCCGCGCCACCAATAAGAGCTCCGGTTTGTTTGTTTTGTTCGGTATCTATGACAGCAATTACAAGAAACAAACAAAAAAAAAATTCATAAGCGCGCTGTTTTCAAGGAAACCCCCACAAACTATATTAAAAATCTATAGAAATGTTATGAAATGTAAACTTCAAAAGTGGAGCCCGCTGCAGGTTATCGAACTGTTCACCGTGAAAACCTGGGGACGAGGTTTTGTTATTTTGACGAGAAGAAAAACCCAGAGCGAAACGGCGAAACTCCATTAAGAATGGGGAAATATTTTGAATGAATAATAAAGCCGGCAATTATTGAATTCGGCTTTCGTAGGATATGAGTAATTCTACAAATCTCGGAGGCCGAAGTCCTCGGTGGAAAACACCATATTGGAGCATATTGGAATCCCGTGGACTATACATGAGTGCCTTTATCAGTGAAACGTACATCAAATTGCTCCTCAACATCAATTCATAAATTGCGCCTCAACGCAATTCATCCATGATTTAGCGCTTAAGTTTCTCCCTATTTTTCTGCTCTCACAAAGCGTTAAGTGATTGGTTCAAATATAAATCTTTCTAGAAGCAGATGATTTAAGGAATTAGGGGGTTTATTGGAGGTCTTCCTGTTCCTAAACGAATATCGCCCCCACCCCCCTTTTTCAAATTTAAGTTCCCTTGATATAAGCAGCTAACAGGCAAAATTTGAATGAAAATTGGTTGTGCGTTATTTTTTTTCGGGGGAATGACCTTAATAGACCATATTCGTATTCTCGGTATTGGGCTGGAACTAGCTTGCAATCGAGGCTCATGCGGGGGAATATCATTAAGAGCGATGTCATTTGCATTTTTTGTCGCGGCGGGAAGGTACGCCTGATACAATTACTTGACTATTTGTCTGCCGCCCCCTAATTCTCTACTTGCACAAATCCCATAATACACCTCTTTAAGCCCAAAAATTTGCATAGGCATTGTTTTAGATTACTCTTGGGACATGTTCATGTCCCAGGAGAAATTGCAAACAATGAGTATGCGAATTTTGGGGGGGTAAAAGAGGTGCATTATGGTATTGCGCAAGTAGTGAATTAAAATATCTGTCAGCTCGAATGTCGGCGATGCCATTTCCGGATAACCAAGCACAATTACCGGAAGTCTTGCTTGTTATCGACAGATCGGATCGAAATCCACTAATCTGACCTTCAGACTTTCTTTACGTCATGCTAGTGGGCTGTGATTGGTGGATTTCGATCCGATCTGTCGATAACATGTATGATTGACAGAAATTTTGGAAACGTTTCCGCGGGTGTTTTGTTTTCCAAAGTCGTGTATCAACGAAAACGGTGGTAATACAAATATAGCGCTCTTACCTAATCCCGTCGGTAGCACCGCCAAAACATCTCTCCCATGGCATGCGATTCTATGAATGCATTCTATTTGTTTATCATTGAGAGTTTTGTGAGCAAAACTCTGAAGAGAAGGGGCATACTCAGCCTTGATTTTTTCAGGCTTCTTCTTTCCAATTGCTTAAATTGGAAAATTTACTGCAATGATCAATCTTCACTTCAGAAGCATTTAAAGCTGACAAAAACTCGCTCTCTTCGCTCGCCTCATCAGATGTCATGATGGAATTCATCAGCACGCGGGATTCTTTTTACGGAAATCACACCGCCACAAAGGTAACCAATCATGGCTCAGTTCTAAGTACTTTTTTGTTTCTTGACCAATCAGAGAAAACGAGTCCAGATTCTGGACTAGCAACAAACAAATAGTGAAGCATTTGTATCAGGCGAACCTTCCCGCCGCGACAAAAAATATAAGGGAAGCCTGATCGCAGGTTAGCTAGTTCCAGAGAATACGAATATATCCTATTCAAATACAATGTGTTCAGTATTGTGAATTTTTTGAGACATTACACGTGCAAATGCGCTATATCCACGCCAGAGAGCACTGATTGATGTACAAACGTCCACATAATTAACATGAATAATAGTTTGCATTAAATTAAGAAATGACATCAAGGTACTGGAACATTTCCATTAGGTTTTCAATACTGATTACAAGACACATATTTAACTTACCTCCCGATTGCTGCTGTTCCTCTTTCTTGAATACCACTGGACCTTGTGTCAAAATGACCTTGTTTGTACTTTCTTCATGTTCTACTTCATCGCGAGTCACATCCCTTTTCTTTCTTTTGTTACCGATTGAGCATCCCTGGTTACACCTGTGTGAATTGTTGGATTTCTGATTTAGCTGCTGGACGCTTAAGAGGGGGTTAAAGAAGCACAGGCTCCTAGTTTCAGGGACTACCTATGGATCCCTAATCTGATGTTTGGAGACGCAGTTGCCTTCGGGTCAGCGCACAGTTGATTGGCGGTCTGAGCTTGCGGAGCCTAGACCAGGATTATTGTCCTGTGTCCTACGCCGCCAAGACAGGTGACCCTTACCAGGCCACTGTCCAACTGTCCAACTGTCCAATTTCGTGCTGAGGGGTAACCCAACGATGGACTGGCATCCCATCTAGGGTGGACGTATTAAAATACTCCTAGTCGCTTCAGAAATAAGGATAAGCTCTTATGGTTCGTAGGTAAGGCTTTACCCTATGTCTTATCTCAAATGAGTCTAACATCTACCTTCAACAATTTGGTATGTTTCTTTTTTTTTCAGAATTTTATGACAAGTTTATTTTAAGCTATTTTAGATACACTAGACAACATAAGAATTCACAAATGAATACAAAGTGCACTAAGTAATCTGGCAAAATGTTCTTACGCATTCACCGGACAGCTATACGTGATCTTTATCTGTGTCTTAATCTTAAGTTTGTTCCTGTCAACTCACTCTAGTCTTTTTTCTTTCAGTCCAGTGCAATACAGATGTCTACCAATCCTTTATGATCAGGTGTGGTTATGTTTGTCAGTGAAATTAATATTATCTGAGCTGTAATTGAAAATTAAGTGAAAATACTTGAAAGAAAGACCATTAAGCACCGTGTCCGTTAAAAAAAGATTAATTTGATATTGTCTGTTTTTACTCACCTGGAGTTAGGCGAGTATCTGTGACACGCCAACAGCTCGCAGTGGAAGTACACTGTGTCGTAGTCGTCGAAGAATCTGAAAGCTTTGATTTTGAATTGTTGGAAATTTCGCAAAGGATCGTAGCTGTAGTCCATTGTTGTATCTCGTGGACATCTACAATGCATTTAGAACATTCGTATGGAACATTAAGCGTAGACCTTATTGTGGTCACGAAGCTTCTGGTTATCAACCGAATAAAAGATTTCTGGTTATCAACCGAAGATTTCTGGTTATCAACCGAAGATTTCTGGTTTTCAACCGAAGTGTCATACTTTTCAGTTGTCTCACTGCCTCAAGAGCTGACTTCTCAGTTCTGCTTTCCCCTTCTCCCTTTGTGTTATTCTTTTCTGAAGTTGAAGGGAGCCTGATACATACTATTTCAGGTTATTTTACTATTGCAGGTTATATTCAGGTATGTCAGGTTATCACCTTGATTATTTAATATTAATTTATTATCATGTATGTCACTGTATATTTATATTCTAATTTAATTTAAATAGGGATAAATAAAGCTGTTGTTGATTGAACTTACTAATATGGTCAGGTAAGTAGATTGAACACAGATCGAAGCATTCGTCAGAGCTTCAAAGGCTTTCGAAACAAATTCAAGCAGATTCTTTCAAACATTGAAGGTCTCTCGCCGACCGTACTCCTTATAGCGGTGTTTTTGCCCTATTTTTGGCACAACATTTTCCTGATAGCGAAGTCGGGGAAACCAAATTTAACATTGATGTAAATTATTGAATTTCTTCTACGTTTATCTGAGAGAGGACAAAGCCCATTCAGAGTATTGTGTTCGTGTCCTATACCGTACCGCATTCTGTATAATGAGTGTATTGTGGCCCAGGAATAAGAGCTTCCAGCCTTAGTGGCCTTACAGGTTACAGCCATTATCGTCAGGGTCAGCACTGGACCTGGCCAACCTGTATCTTTACGTATACATGATCATTGAGCTCGACTACACCAAGTGGGTAGTCCTGCTGGTGAAATAGGGAGTTATACATGAAGAACGCTTGGTAAAAGTCTAATCTTCAAGGTGAGGTTGCCGTATCCCACCCCCGCTGAAATAAAAATGTGCATATATTTTGGTTAATATCTTTGCTAGAATCTCCCCTTCAAAGGTATTGACTGGAATTTTGCAATATCATCATACCCTATCTACCCCATCCAGCCCATTTTCGGCCGTGTCAATTTCGTCTAGAACTTGCCTCACGAAACGGAATTGAAATTGAATGCATAGCAATTCCGGGTAGTATCAACTGCCATACTGTTCGGCTTTGCCCTGACAATGTTATTGCGAAATGAAACCACGAACGAGATCAAACGCCCTGGCTTCTGGGAAACTAGTCAAAAAAACGAGCTGTCGGAGGA
>JAHPZR010001056.1:0-7500 GCA_019787425.1 Platygyra sinensis | reverse complement strand
AATTGTTGAATTAATAGATTTCCTTGCGCTTGTGTGTTTTAAGATATTTTCGTGTTATGTAATGGTTATTTTAAGTCTTTAGTGTCGCTTAGACTAGGTTTTTGATTGTATTTTAGTTTGACGGTTTTGGACATCAAATCACGATTAAGTCGAATAAATCACGTTGGAATCATACGTTGTCTTTGGTGTTCGAAATCAGTACTTCGAGCGAAGTCCTCGTAATAATCTGCGTGTATCTTTGCGACATTCCGACGTTGTTACGACGCCTGGAGCTATAGTCAAACGATTTCTCAGGAACGATTAAGAGTGCATTGGATCTTCGTTTGTCGGATCGTACAAGTATCATTATTTAGACAATAACTACCGAAAGAAACATGCCATTAAATCAAAGGGAGTAAGAACTTATGGCCGACAGCGCAGCGGAAGGTCTAGAATTTCTCGTAGACCACGCGGAATTTCAAGATTCAGACGATGAGCATGAAGTGCCGCGTCGAAGCGCGAGAGAAAAACATTCGACCGAGAGGATGTCCGAATATTTACGAAATCTTCGCCTCCAAGCATTTTTAACGGCTAAAAGGTCTTGGAGAAAACAAATTAATTCCATTCATTCGATTCTCGTGGCTCGAAAGGACATCACGTCCCTCACGGTAGGGTGCGAAGATCTTGAGAGGAAAATGACGCAATTGTCTTTGTCACACGAGGCATTAGAGGCCGTAATGGAAGACGAGGCAGAAATAAACCGCTTATACGAGGAATTTGACGCTGCTTCTCGCGAAAACAATGAAGCCCTGAGAATGATAAGCGAACGAATCAATTTTTTGCAACAAGAACATGACTCTAAGAGGTCAACGATTTCACAATCAACCAAGACAAGCAAAATTTCTGATAAGTCAAGCCGTAAATCTTCTAGTTCGTCCTCTCGCTACTCATCACTATCTTTGCGACAGAAGAGAGTGCAACTTGAGGGAGACATCGCCTCTCTAAGAGCTACAATGGCGCTCGCCAAGGAGAGGCAAGAAAAAGAAATAGAACACCGAGCGAAAATGGACGAGGTGCAAAGGAAGAAGATGGAAATCGCGCGAGAAGAAGAACGCGCCAAAGAAGAATTAAAGGCTTTAGAGGAGAACTTTCGAATCCAAGAAAAATTAGTTAAAAAAGAAGCCCAGATGATTGCATCCATTAAACATGAAGAGCAAGACCGTCATCTTTTCCGAGACGAATTCCCTGTTAGTCCTCCCACAGAGATGGACTCGAAAGCGCTTTTAGAGAAGTTTCTTGATGACCAGTCAGCGTCGGTTTCTAATGTAAAAGTATCCGTGTCAGGCCAGCTGCCTTTCATCCCGGCTCCATGGACACCAGTTTGCAAACCTAAAGAAAGCATTACTGAATCAGCAACGCCAGTCTTGAGTTCACTGAATCCTTACACTCCACTCCCCGGACCAATCTACACTTCAGCACAGACTCCTCGTGTCAACCCCTTCCTAGAAGATTCAATAATGACCTATCCGTCCCACGCTAACATAGGGAAAGATGAGTACGGATACCCTTCACCAACAGACAGAAATTCAGAAAGTCAGGTTCAATCAAAACTAATTGAGGTTGCGAAGCTATTGGCGGAAACCCAAAACCAAAGCCGTCTTCCACTCCCCGAACCAGGAATATTCGATGGAGATCTGTTACAGTATCCAGTCTGGTTGAAGGCTTTCGAAACTCTCATAGAAGGACGAGCTGTTAGACCATCTGAAAGACTTCATTTTCTTGGAAATTATGTCAAGGGTGAAGCTAAAGAAGTTGTTGATAGCTTTCTGCTCCTGGACTCAGAAGATGCGTACGACAAAGCCAAAGAGATGCTCAAGAAACGCTTTGGAGATCCCTTTGCTGTAGCAGCAGCCTGTCGCAAGAAACTCGAATCGTGGCCAAGGATTCATCCAAACGACAATACTTCCCTAAGAAAATATTCAGACTTCTTAGTGCAGTGTCAGAAGTTAATGGAGAAGATAGGAAGCCTTCGTGTTCTAAACGATGACCATGAAAACCGGAAACTCGTTTCAAAGCTACCAAAATGGGCTAGTAATCGCTGGAGCCGTCTTGCATTTAACTGGAAAGAGGAAAACAAAGTCTTCCCTCCCTTCTCGGAGTTTGTGAAATTCGTGGTAAAGGAAGCAGATATCGTATGTGACCCTGTACTGTCCTCGCCATCCCCCAATGAAGAAGATAGTGGCAGAACAATAAGCGAAAGAAATAAGGACAAGAAGCCAAGGTTTCCCAGAAGACTTCGTGATGCCACTGCGTTTGCGACAAGTCATGAAGAGAAAAATGGAACAGCAGAAAGCAGGCCGCCTTGCTTCTACTGCAAGAAACCTCACGATCTAGACACATGCCCAGAATTTGTTAAGAAAACAATCAGTGAAAGAAAGGAGTTTGCTTCGGCGAAAGAACTCTGCTTCGGCTGCTTACAACATGGTCATTTGTCCAAAGACTGCAAGGAGAGAAAAAGGTGCAGGGTTTGCAAACGACAGCATCCGACCACCTTTCATGGTGACTACAGAAGGCGCGAAGAAACCACCTGCGATAAAGAGAATCCTAATCAGATGACGAACTCTGCAGCTTGCTTCATGAATGGTCAGAGTAAAAGTCAGGCGAGCTCAATGATTGTCCCGGTTTGGTTGAGCCACTCCAGCAATCCACGGACTGAGCGACTAGTATACGCTCTCTTAGATGATCAATCAGACACAACATTCGTTGCAGATACCGTCCTCAATCATCTTGGTGTTTCAGGGCCTGAGACAAACTTGCTGCTGTCGACAATGCATGCCACCGATGAGCTGATTAAGAGTAGAAAAATAGGAGGTCTCAGCGTGCAAGACTTCAAGCGACAAGTCACTCTGCAGCTACCTAAAGCCTTTTCACGTGAAATCATTCCAGCGAGGAGATCTCACATTCCAAGACCTGAGTCAGCACTCCAATGGCCTCATTTGGAAAAGATTGCAGCACAGATTGCACCATATCAGAACGATGTGGAGATAGGAATTCTGATAGGATCAGATTGCCCACGCGCAATAATGCCTAGAGAAATCATTCATGGTGAAGGTGACAGCCCTTACGCCTTGAGATCTGACCTTGGCTGGGGAATCATTGGAAAGATTTCCCAACCCCTTAGTGGAGAAGATGGTGAAGAAGATGAGATTGGCGTTTCTCACCGAGTTTACACGATGGAAGCATGCGAACCACTTGACCCTCAAGCAGATGCAGGACTCAACAAGAGAAGCTGCAATTTCTCAGTGAAAACAGATGTAAAGGAAGTGATCAATCCCTTCCAAGTCATGAAGATGTTTGAGATGGACTTCTCCGAAAAAAGGACTGACAGACAAGCAACTCTGTCCCAGGAAGACTTACAGTTTCTTAAGAAGCTGGAGGAAGGAATCCGACAAACCGCTGATGGGCATTATGAGATGCCACTCCCCTTTCGAGGTAACACGCCGAAACTGCCTGACAACAAGTCACAAGCCTTACGTCGACTGAACCAGCTGAAGACGCGAATGGAAAATGACACAAAGTATCGTCGAGATTACATGGCATTCATGCAAGACATCATTAAAAAGGGTTTTGCTGAAAGGGTGCCACACGAACAACGACTCGATGACGATGGAAAGTTGTGGTACATCCCCCATCACGGAGTGTACCACCCCCAAAAACCTGACAAGATCAGAATTGTCTTCGATTGCAGTGCAACCTTCATGGGCCATTCATTAAACAAGTACCTCCTTCAAGGTCCAGACTTAACCAACTCCTTGGTTGGCGTCCTCTGTCGATTCAGAAAGGAATTGATAGCATTCATGTGCGACCTGGAAGCTATGTTCCACCAGTTCAAGGTAAAAGAAGAAGATCGCGACTACTTAAGATTCTACTGGTGGGAGAATGGCGACATTACGAAAACGCCTGTGCAGTATCGCATGACCGTTCATCTATTCGGAGCTGCATCCTCTCCTGGATGCTCGAACTTTGGGCTCAAGAAAACTGCTACCGACAATGAGTGCGAGTTTGGCCCCGACGCAGCTAACTTCATCAGAAATGATTTTTATGTAGACGATGGCCTTAAGTCGGTTGCTACAGTTTCCGAAGCTACATCGTTAATAGAGAACACCAAGAGTATCTGCGCCAAAGGGGGAATGCGGCTTCATAAATTCATCTCTAATTCCAAAGAAGTAATTGCGAAGATTGCCCCAGAAGATAGAGCGAAAGGTGTTAAAGATCTTGACCTTCACAGTGATGTCCTCCCAATAGAGCGCGCGCTGGGCGTTCAGTGGTGCGTGGAGTCAGACACCTTTCAATTTCGAATTGTCCTTCAAGACAAACCCTTGACCCGACGTGGAATCTTGTCAACCGTCAGTTCCGTATACGACCCCCTGGGATTCCTAGCGCCAGTGATCCTGACTGGAAGACAAATTCTTCAGGGCCTCTGCCGAGATAAATCTGACTGGGACGATCCAGTGCCTGAGCCACTGCGCCATAGTTGGGAAAGATGGAGAAGCAGCCTTCATCACCTAGAGAAACTGAAGATCCAGAGGTGCTACAAACCAGACACATTCAGAAAACTCACGTCCGTACAACTCCATCACTTTTCAGATGCGAGCGACCATGGATACGGCCAGTGTTCTTACTTGCGTCTTACAGATGACACTGGGCACATCCACTGCAGCTTCGTTATGGGCAAAGCTCGAGTAACGCCTCTTAAACCTGTTACGATTCCTCGACTCGAACTGACGGCAGCTCTGCTCTCCGTAAAGATCAGCGCCACATTGCGAGAAGAGCTTGAGTACGACCAGATTACAGAGGTGTTTTACACAGACAGCCAAGTCGTCCTCGGCTATATCAAGAACGACGCCCGACGCTTTCACGTTTTCGTGGCCAACCGCGTGCAGCAAATTCGAGACAACAGCACCCCCGATCAGTGGAAATACATCCAGAGCAATGAAAATCCAGCAGATGAATCGTCGCGTGGTCTTTCTCCTCAAGACTTGAACGACTCCCGATGGCTCAACGGGCCACCTTTCTTGTGGCAGCAAGAGCTTCCGAACAGGAATGATGATGTAAGTCTTGACATCTCTCCAGACGATCCAGAGGTCAAGAAAGTTCAAGTTTTCGCCACTGGAGCTCGACATGAAAGGATAGCAACCATTTCCGAACGTCTAGAGTACTTCTCAGATTGGCACAGGGCCAAGAGAGCTGTTGCTATATGTATGAAGTTCAAAGTATCACTTCAACAAAGTCCTAAGAAACCGCCACATGCAGCAAAGAAAACAAGCAAAGAGAAAGACACATCGACCTACAGAACGCCGTCGGTGGATGAAATGCGTAAAGCCGAACAGGCAATATTAAAGTCACTCCAAGAAGAATCCTTTCCCGAAGAAATTAAGATTCTCAAGTCCTTAAGAGTACAAAACGACGATGCAAGTAGAGAATTTGCGAAGAAACGTAATTTGTCCATGAAGAAGGCAAGTTCACTCTATCGACTAGATCCCTTCTTAGACGAAGATGGTGTTTTACGAGTTGGTGGCCGGATACGGAACGCCCTAGTATCTTACGAAATCAAGCATCCAGTCATCCTCCCAAGTAAGGGCCACGTTACAGCCTTGTTGGTGAGATACCACCACGAGAGGATACGCCATCAAGGCCGAGGGATGACGCTAAATGATCTGCGATCACATGGATACTGGGTAATTGGAGGGAGCTCATCTGTGTCCCGCTGTATCTCTAAATGCGTGATTTGCCGAAGACTCCGTAGAGCGCTACAAGAGCAGAAGATGGCAAACTTGCCCGAAGACAGACTGGAACCAGCACCGCCCTTCACTCACTGCGGAGTCGACTATTTTGGTCCATGGCTCATTAAGGAAGGCCGTAAAGAATTGAAGCGCTATGGAGTGTTGTTCACATGTTTGTCAAGCCGAGCAATCCATCTTGAAGTATCCGCAAGCCTAGAAACTGACTCGTTCATAAACGCTTTGCGTCGATTCATTAATCGCCAAGGCCCCGTACGAACGATCAGATGCGACCAGGGAAGTAACCTTGTGGGTGCCAGGAACGAGTTACAGAAGGCGTTGTCTTCAATGGACCAGACCCGCGTTCGTCATTTCCTTTTGGAACGCAACTGCGATTGGATTGAATTTCAGCTAAACGTCCCATCAGCTAGCCACATGGGTGGCGTTTGGGAACGACAAATCAGAACGGCACGTAACGTACTTTCTGTCCTTCTAGACCAATCTGGCAGCCAGCTGAATGAGGAATCTCTTCAAACCTTCATGACGGAAGTAGAAGCTGTGGTCAATAGCCGCCCCTTAACAGTTGAGAATTTAACGTCACCAGACGCATTAGAACCACTCACTCCCAATCACTTGCTTACAGGAAAGCCAAGAGTCGTCCTACCACCACCGGGGGAATTTCAACGTGCTGATTTATACCTTCGAAAGAGATGGAGACGAGTCCAACATTTGACTAATGAGTTTTGGATGCGTTGGAAAAAGGAGTTCCTTCATACCCTTCAATTGCGACAGAAGTGGATGAGACCGAGACGTAACCTCCAGCAAGGAGACGTTGTGATAATTAGCAACGACAACCTTCCTCGGAACATGTGGCAGATTGCCCGTGTGGAAGAAGCTTATAGTGATCCTGATGGCTACGTGCGAAAGGTAAAGCTAGCAGTGGGAGATGCTTCTCTAGATGCCAAGGGACGTAGAGTCAAGCACATCAGCTACCTTGAACGACCAGTGCAGAAGTTGGTACTTCTCGTACCAAACAGTGACGCGGAGGATTCGAACCGGGGAGTCCCCACCAAGGAGCCTTAGAGATATCGTACATTTGGATTTGACCCAAGGATTCAACGAACGTTTGTAAACCTATGAAATGGATTTGTCTTATAATTTGATTGAACACTTGATTGACTGATTACCTAAGTTGTTATTAAATTGATTAGCCCAATTTAGGGGAGCCATGTAATTGTTGTCGAGTTAGATATTATTCGCAGTTAAGTATTATTTTCTGTTAAGTATTAGTCTTTGTTACGTATTAGGAACGCTTCGATATCATATGTCAGACCTCGTGCGTTATCGTTTTGCGATAGTTGTTTCAGACAAGAGAGCTCATTGCGAAGGTTTCTGCGTTTATCTTGCGACTCGTGTATTCAGGCGTTACAGAGAGGACAATCGGTAAGCGTGTATTTATTTCCTTGTCCTCGTTATTGCGTTTTTAGGTCAATTGTTGAATTAATAGATTTCCTTGCGCTTGTGTGTTTTAAGATATTTTCGTGTTATGTAATGGTTATTTTAAGTCTTTAGTGTCGCTTAGACTAGGTTTTTGATTGTATTTTAGTTTGACGGTTTTGGACATCAAATCACGATTAAGTCGAATAAATCACGTTGGAATCATACGTTGTCTTTGGTGTTCGAAATCAGTACTTCGAGCGAAGTCCTCGTAATAATCTGCGTGTATCTTTGCGACATTCCG
>JAHPZR010001055.1:0-12041 GCA_019787425.1 Platygyra sinensis | reverse complement strand
TTCTGGTAAGCAGGAATTTAAAAGTTGGAAGATTCTCGGTTAAAAAATGGTTCGTGCTGTTGTTTTTATATTTAACAGTCGGCTCGCATTGAATTCCGTTCATGACATCACAACTTAAACATTAACAACTTGCACAATAGTACAGAACCCCTGGGTCCAGAACAAAGTCCAACAAAACATCTGTGCTACGGCATTTATTTTCCGGCTATTCTGCGGGGTTATTGTCCATCGAAGTTAACACAACTTGGATCTTCTTTTGGATTAGCAAGCGTTTGATCTCTTTCTCTTGGGAATTGTTAGCTTTCAACGTGACATTTACACCGGTATAAAACGGTCTTGCCAATATCTTTATTAGGAGTTTGAATCTTCTGATCTATAAGTTATAAATCGTAATTTGTTTTTATTCATGTAAGAAACTATTATGACGTTCCCGTTAAAGAAGAATGTTTGCATTTCAACTAAAGATGGCGGTATGTTTGTAAATACTTACGGTTAACATTACCAGAATGTTTGTGTTGTAGGTGAAAAGTAAAGTGTTCTACATTCAATTTAACAAACGTGTCAACTTGTTTTAGAGTGCCTTACTTAAAAGGCTTTATCAGAAAGTGACTAAGTTGGGATCGTGAAAATTACATTTGCCCAAAAGTGACTAAGATGGGGTCTGTAATTGGTCACAGAATAGACTATAATGGAGTAGGGGTTCTGAGAGGCCAGAGGCACATACCCAGCAAAAATTGACCCAAGTACCCCCCCTCCCCCCGGGTATATCATACTGTAGTGTAGTGTAGTGTTAGTGTTGTTAGTAGTGCAAGTGTTCGTATAGAATTTTAAATAGTGCATGTACTGCACAGTAACATCATTAGTGTAACCCTTAGTGTTGTAAACGGCGGTATTAATCATATTTAATAAGATTTTTTTTTAAGTAAAGTAAAGGTATATATTAGCCTTGTCAGTAATGTAAGTAGCTGAATGTATGTCTATTGTAACTAGAGTCTGTAACAATTCATAACAAAAGAATAACAATAAAGACTCTTGACACACAAAAAAATAAAATAAAAATCATTGTCACGCCATCATAAAGCTCTGATGATCAGCAATTCCATAGAAAAAGGTCATGCAAGTTGGCATGCACGGGGCCCACACACGCAAGGGACATGCTCAGTACGTAAGATTCAGGCGTATTTTCACAGACATTGATTCATTTAGTGTATACAAATTAGCCCAACAGCCCTTTAAGCTTCAAAGTTAGATTTTGTCAATTGCAATGTTTCGGGCGGAAACTACAAAATCGTCTGAAATTTGCCTTACATGCTGGGTTCTTTTAAAATTTTCTTGGGTTGACGGAAATTTTTTAAGGCGTGGAGGCTGTGCTCGCCATTAAGAGTTAATGAAATCCATTTCAAGGCTTTTTAGCTCGAGAACTGAAACGATGAAAAATAAATACTTACATCACAAAAGAAAAGAAAAATGACAGAGGCAGTTAAAAAATCGATAGCCTATGTGCGTCGAAAGAAATGAATATACGTTCAGATTGATCTGGAAATTTAAAGAGCCTCTGGATATGTGGTTTAACTTTATGGCCTGGCACGAGTTGTTATAAGGATGGATAAATCGCTATCCAGTAGATAAAACCGAATCGCACTCGAGAACAGTACAGAGCAAGTCAGTGTTTTAACATTGCACTTTTCTAAATGATTAACAGAGGCGAAAACGCATGATCAGATCGGTTCTTTAATATTACCTCAAATAAGGGAAACAATATATTTTCCTATAGCGAACAAGAATAATTTCGTAAAAGAAAAATTGCTTTAACAACAGCTCCCTTTACATATTATAAATATTAAGTGCCATTACTATTATTCTGTAAATTCACCGGCACATGTTGAGAAATTTCTGCAATTGTCATTAAAAACATTGAGAGAAAGAATTTTCAGTTAAGGTGGCCGAACACAGTTTTCAAGTGCTTATGCCCAATTCACCATAACTTTTAAACTATTTATGCTTTGGCGCCCATTTTTTGCAAGAGTCAAGGTTAACCACAGAAATAATTATTCGCGCATTTTGACTAGGGTGTGTGCTGTTGCCATGGCAACGAGGCTGGTTTAAAAACAAGACTTAAATAATGGTCTTTGCTTATTTAAAAAAAAACCTGTCGTTAGATTGTTTTTATATTTTGAATACTAAGAATTGACATTAAATCCCTTCTGTCAACGCGGTTCTAATAAAATTTTGACATAGACGATTTTCGTAATTCGCCGTTAAACGTTTTCTGTATTATTAAAAATTCCCTATGTCGAAATTCAGATTTTTTGATAGATCATTCATGTGGTCTGATCTATTTTTCTGCCAAATTTCTTGAAATTCTAACGACTGGATCGCTAGAAATCGGCATGTTTCTGCTAAAGCAATCGGTCTCAATTTTTCGAGCAACTGCGCATGCGTTGCATTTAACTGGGTGCTTTCGGTAACAAACAAAAGCTGAAAATTGCTGGGTTCTTTACATCGTTACCATCTTTGTAATAAAAGAAAAAAGCCATCACTTCACTGCGTTCAATTATAGAGAAAAATAACACAGATAGTGCGGGTGTTGAGTAAATAAAATGATCGCTTTACTGACGGCATTTTTGTTCTTTGAAATCCTTGTGCACGTGCTAAATATTGCATCAGCAAAAGCACGCAAGAAAACTGTGTTCGGCCACCTTAAACACTATTTACTCAAGATTTTGTTGTTATCACTGTTCTACCACGGATCCAATGTGTATCACCTGGGGCCCGTTTCTCGAAGCTCCCGGCAATTACCGGGCCCGTTAAGCTGTTTTGTTTTCCATTAAGGATGGGAGTTTCAAACGTTTTGAAAATGGTGCGGTAAAGTTATCAGTTAAAGAAACAAAACGGACTTCATTAGAGGTCAGAACACACCCTACTTTTCACGCCACTCTGATTTCAAAATATGATTTCCGGCCCGTTTGTTACCGGGGCTTTCGAGAAACGGGCCCTGGATCCGTCAAAAAAAAAAAAATAATAGTCTGTCTCTCCATTGAAAACGTTATCTTGATTCTTGACTCAACTCTGCTATCAACTAAAGTTAAGTGAAGCATGAAGTAGGGATGGCAAACTGCACGGAGTTACCAGCATTCTAGGAACTTGATCCTGGTAGATAGCAAAGAACAGAAGCTAACGAACTTTAATTACTTTTGATGTCGTTATTCCTCAAGTTAATATTTTTGTGGATTGTTACAGTAGGTGTCAGGACGGTAGAGTGTGGCAGCCGCTGTAAACCATCGAAATGGATATTGTATTTGTCAATAGTAGGAGCCGAAAGAGATCTTTTCAACGTTATTTTCCGTACCTTTCCATGAACACATCCCGGAACCGGGGCTAGATCACAGGATGCTGCTCTTGTCAACAAGCAGGTAGCAGATTTTCCGACATTTTGTAACCTTAGGACATCTTCCGCTTCATCAATAGGATGTTTTCGTCTGACATGACGCATTGCACCATCGACCCCAACGGTTGCTCGAGATTTCCGTATTCGAACCAGTTCTAACACAGCTTTCCTAAAACGGCGGTCTCTATAGCAATAAAGAAGCGGATTTGCAGTGGAATATAACATGATCGGGGCTTCCAAGAACCGAAAATCTAAAAATGTATTGATGATAGGGAAAATTTTGCTCAGGATGTAGAAAACAATTGTTGGAAACGCCGAGAAAATAATTGTCGTGGTCAGTAAGACAGTCGTTTTGGCAACTTTCGATTCGAGTTTGGCTTTCACTAAAACAGACACTTGGTTGATTTCGCTCAGTCTACGTTTCCGTACACCGAGGTACACTTTGACATAAAAATATGTTATAACTAAGAGGGAAACCGTTCCGCATGCAATCCAAAAGATATACAAGGTTTCTACTATCTGAATACTTGCCCCAAACATTGATGTCAACGTAACTGGGAGTACGGTAAACACAGATGCCAACCAAGCGATAATCGCAAGATTCCTGACGCGATTTCTTGTCACGATGACCTTGTAGTCCATCCATTTTACTATCGCCACTTGTCTCTCCCAAGCAATCACAGTCAAATGATATAGGCAAGAGAAAGCAATACAATACGTCATGTGTATATTAAGAAAGTCTAATAAGCAAATCTGTTGAATCCAAAGCTGACGGAGAACTAACACATCGACGGTAGCACGGAGCGGCATGTTTATAACGCCCATCACAAGGTTCGCGCCCGCCATGCTAGTCAACAAAATGTTCGAGTTTCTTCGAAGTTCTTTCTTTTTCTTCACAGCAACAATGACTAATGCATTCAAGAGAGCTGTAACCGGAGACGCAATGTATAATATACAGACTAAAATCCACCAAGGAGTAGTGTTATTCAAGTCCCAAGTCATGTCTGGTGCATATACGCAGTAAAACACTGACCTGATGTTAGAAGAAGAATCTGTGTTTCTCTGAATGCCATAAGTAAATTTCATGTTGAAATGCGAAATTTTATTCCTAGGTTACAGTCAAGCTTTAGTTGATAGGTATCGCTTACTCCTTTTCCATTCAACGCCAAACGTAGCAATGTACAGTTGCTTGTGTGTGTTTACTTTAATGATACCAATAATCTTTTATCAGGATTGCCCGATTCATTATCAGATGTCGTAATGTGCGCGCAGCTGTTCCAGCAAATTGGGTGAATAGTTGTTGTTGTTGTTGTTTTTTTTCAATTGAAAATATGAATAAAATCATATAACAACTTAAAGATGAACATCACACCGATTAAGATCGGGGATAACGAACTTTATGTCAATATCAACACGGTAGATGCTTTCAATAGAGCAAGTGATGCCCAAAAGTAGAAACAATCTTGACAAAAACCTTTCGTCGACGGTTTTACCGCTCCAAACCATTGAAAAATAAATTGAAAGCTAATCACTTAAGTGCCAGAAATAAAAGTTGCATGTAATTGCATTCTTACAATTTTTTTTTCTTTTTTCTTTTACGTTTGTATATTTTTCACATTCTTTCCAGTTGAATTTATTTGGAGTCACAGTTGTTGAATTCAAATAATTTGTGCTGTTTGTATCAGCGCTTGTAGATTTTGTCTCGCCGGGACGAATAACGTAAAAAATGATACGTGCAAATTTTTCAAAGAAACGCTAAAAAGCTGTAATTACTACATAATTATTTACACGACACACCTGCAACTTGTAAAACTTTGTTACATTAAAAAAAGGGAAATAAATTGAAAAGTTTTCAAATTGCTAAATATGCAAACAATCCAACAGTTGATTTAGTGGCACCTAACAGATTTCGAAAACTGAGTATCTACATTGTTACAGGTTTCGTACTTCTGCAGAGAGACTTCGAATAAGACGATTTAAAGGCGACACTTCTGATGATAGCTTATCGAAAGAACCGACTCGAAGTTTACACGTATCTGCACCTGTCATCACTCGATGGACTGGGCATATACGTCGTATATAGACATAAATTTACTATCGTCTTAAAAAAAGTGAACATTTGGAATCTTCTGAAAAACAACGATTGTTTAAGTCAATCTTTCTACTCCTTGCTCAAAACATTCCGTGCTATTTCAAGGCGTTTTGAGGCACGAAACGGCAAAAATGAAGCAATAAACATCCAAATAAGAAAAGAAAAGCTATACAATACAAACACTTGCAAAAGTTAAATTTATACATATATGCATCTGCCAATTCATCGCTCGATCGATTTCTAGACTGCATATACGCCCTTTATAGACATAAATTTACTATCGCCCCCCCCAAAAAAATTTAAACATTTCGCTCTTCCGAAAAACGATAGTTTAACTCCATCTCTATAACCCTTGCTCAAAACATTCCGTGCAATTTCAAGGCTTTTTGAGTGACCAAACGGCAACAACGAAACTCTAAATATCTAAATAACAAAGGAAAAGAAATACAATACAAACATTAAGAGATTAAAAAGCCTTTCATCTGTGCTTGGAAATAAGAATTGGACAATACGGTACAGATTGATCTGGGAATGAAAACAGCTTCTAGATGTGAACCCGACTCTGATTCAAAAAGCAAAAAAAGTTATCATTTTAACATTACGCTTTTCTAAATGATCGAGTCAGTCCATAGCGTGGCCTTCTTTGCGGTTAGCCGTGTTAAAATTCGATAATATAAATATAAACTACATTCCGATTTAAGTTGTCCGAGAAATCGCATTCTTTAACTGAACAATTCAAAAACTTTTCATTTCATTTCCTTTCAATTTCACACGCGTACAACAAAGTTGCATGTGTACCATGTAAATATTTAGCGCTCCATGGCTTTTCCGGCTTTAATTTGGAAAACTCGTAATAACTTTCAGTCGTTCCATGTGAGCGAGGCTAAAAGTTCAAAATAGTTTTAATTGAAAAAAAAAAACTTTGATTACAGATTAAACTAGAATAAAAGTGTGAATGAATAACATAGAAAGACACACGGAAATTTGTCAATGTAGTGAAGCTCCTGCGGCCCAAATGCCCGCCAGAAGGAGCACCATAACTATAGGTAAAGAACCACATGCATGAATATAAATAGAAAATTATACAACTCTTTTAGTTCCCTTCATCTCTTGATTTTTTCTTTAACAAAAGCGAAATCCAAGACAGAACGAGAACCTAGAAAGATCCATGCAGCCCCCACCCCCTTCCCATACTACTCATACTAATCGCAGTCAAATGATATAGGCAAGAGAAAGAAACACAATGCGTCATGTTTACATTAAGAATGTCTGATAAGCAGATATGTTGAATCCAAAGCTGACGGAGAACTAACACATCGACGGTAGAACGGAGCGGCATGTTTATAACGTCCATCAGAAGGTTCGCGCCCGCCATCTGTACTTGAGTTCTTTCTTTTTTCTCACAGCAACATGACCAATGCGTTCAAGAGAGCTGTAACCGGAGAAGCTAGGTATAATATTGAGATTAATCTCCACCAGGGCGCGGCGTTATTCAAGTAAAACTGACTTGTTGGTAAAGGAAGAATTTGCGTTTCTCTGAGTGTTATAAGTAAAGTGCATGTTAAATTGTACAGTGTAAAATTGCAACTCCAGGTTACAGTCAAGCCAGTTTGTTGATAAGAACCTTAGCTGGCTTCTATTGCTTACTCCTTTTCCACACAGTATTTACAAAGTTGAATGAAGGGTACCAATGCTACTACTTCAACGCTACCAATCTTTTATCAGGATTGCCTGATCCATGATCTGCAAGCAACTGTTTCAGCTGACTGGGTGAAATGCGTTTTTTCTTTAATTTTTAACTGATATTAACGAAATCATATTGTTTTATCTATCTATATATTTATTTATTTATTTATTTATTTATTTTGTAAAGAAGAGATCGGATAGATAGATCCGGAAAAGTAGCAGTTAACTTCGCCCAGTGTCAATATCAACAACGCAAAACGTTTTCAATAGAAGAAGTGATGCCCAAAAGTGGAAACAATCCTTTTGGGAATCTTCCGTCGGCGATTTTGTCGCTGGAAACCATTCAAAGGCAAATTGGAAGTAAATTACTTAAGTACCAGAAACAAAGGTCAGGTCTAATTGTATTTTTACAACGCCATGAGCAACGAAATAACAATTGTTCTATTTTTGTACATTTTCACATCTTTTCCAGCTGAATTTATTTGGATCAAATAATCTGAGCCGTTTCTATCTGTATTTCTTTTCTTATGATCACTTGGACGAGGTAATACAAGTGTAAGCTTTTGAAAGAAACGCTAAACAGCTGTAATTACTGCAATTTTTTTTTTACGTGACACACCTGCAACTTGTAATGTGGATGTTAATATATACAAAGATAATAAATCGACAAGTTTTTAAAGTGTTCAATATGCAAATAGTGCGGTGTTTTGACTTATAAGCGCCTAAAAGACCTTGAGCTAGGTTGGGGGGGGGGGGGGGGGGGGGAGGTGGGGGAGGGGGTTAATTTACTTGCCCTGCTGGCTTCCTTAGATCCGCCACTGTATTATATACATACTTAGATTTCTTCACTGAAATGGCGCTAAGTAAATTCACGTTCACAAGCCGGTCTAAGGATCGGAAAGTCGCGTATCGGAAAACGATATGTCCAATCAGGATAAAGGGGATAAGTTTCTAAAGAAACTGTGGTGCTGCGTCTGTGGGAGTATTACAAGGTAATTTGGTTTTATCAACTGGGTTTCGTGCGTTAGCACTTCGTCGGAGCGTATCGATTCGCCCCGACGAAGAGCTAACGCTCGTAACTTAAGCTTCCGAATCTCTTTACGGTGGCCAATCCACATTATCAACCCAGTTGATAAAACCAAATTGTTCAATCAGGAGCCGCGTATCTTGTTTCTTTACGTGTAAGCCGAGTCCGGTCATTCCTGTCCGACTGGTATCGTTCCTCTTTTCAAGCCGTTCGCAAAACTATACAAATTCGTTCAGCAAATTGTTTTCAAAGACGAATCTCTTTGAAAAAAATGAGTGACAAAAGGTTTGATTGTCGCTTATGCAACTTCGGTAGAGGAATTATGTTGGAAGCATGGAGAACGGAAACACGAGAGAAAAAAAAACTGAGCGGGATGGGGAACTGTTTAAAGAATTTTTGATAATTAAAAAAAAAAAATAAAGGAAAAACAAGACGTCAAAACAGGGAAGTACACGCTACTGCCCCAGGAGGATTGAAGAAGTACCTTGCAGGGTTTATACGCTCTGTTTTACGTTAAGCTGGAGTAAATTATGAACCCTCAAGTTTGGGATGTAAACTTTATCACTGAAAGGCATTTGAAGAGAAATCATTTCAACGCATTGGTCATTGTTGCAGTAAAGAAGAGGAATGAACTTCGTAACAACTCGAACATTTTGTTGACTAGCATGGCGGGCGCGAACCTTACGATGGGCGTTATAAACATGTCGCTCCGTGCTACCGTCGATGTGTTAGTTTTCCGTCGACTTTGGATTCAACATATTTGCTTATTAGACTTTCTTAATATACAAATGACGTGTTGTGTTGATTTCTCTTGCCTATATCATTTGACTGTGATTTTTTGGGAGAGGTACCTGTGGATATTAGAATGGATGGACTACAAAGTTATTCTGACAAGAAATCGCCTCACGAATTGTGCGATAATCCCTTGGCGGTATTAGTTACAGAGTGTGCGAAAGCGAGGTTTCCGGGTCAAAACTTACTGGAAATACAAGCGCCGTATGCGAAAAAAATCGAGAAACGTTATGATAATTATTACTTCAGCTCCAGATTTTGTATTTTTCTTACAAGAACTAATGAAAGAGGCTTCAATTTCTGAAAGTTCTGAACGGAAACTATCCTCGTCATTTGACAAAGCCTAGGCTGGGAACGTGGCTTTTATACCACATGGGAACATCGATCGCGAAAGACTGCAGTGTTTCGACTGACGCCAACAAACTTGAACTAATGCACAGGTGAGCAGCGGGAATTATGCTCGTTCGAAATTATTCCCGCCCAATTTCGTGCAGAAATAACATTTTTTTTTTGTCTCTAAAACTTATATAGCGTTATCTTTTTTGCAGAAAAGTGAGTTATATCATGAAAAAAAAAAAAAAAAAAAAAAAATGATGGCTGGGAGAACAATTTCAATTAGAGTTGGAAACTCTTAGCATCTGATTGTCGAGTACGAGTTCTCCGAACACTGCACACGAGTTCCAACAAGCTGCCAACTTATGTTATGTTATGTGGTGAATTACTTTATTAAGTGAAAATCAGGAGCTAGTGAAGGGAATAAAGACAATCATATTTTAAATAGTAAGGCATTGGACTATTCAAACATGGTCATGCACAAAATATTAAAGTTGCTCGGCTTGTGAAAGTTGAGACTTGATCATTATAAAACTTGAATGTCTGTCAGAGATGAGAAAAAATTGAAGTACAAGCTCATTGTTACCATGATCAATTCCGAAGAGCAAACTGGTGAGATTACCTATGCCTGCTGCAGTCCATGCCTAGCAGGGAAAGGACCATTCTCAGTATGGTGAAGAGAATGCAACTTCGAATTACTCTTGTCAATGTTAAAACTCGAGCTCCCGTTCTAGCCCATATTTTTCTTTTTTTCAGTACGTTCTTCCTCGAGTTCCTTCCTCTAAACCTCTAAACATTGATTTAAGCGCTTTTTTATCTTCCTTTTCTTTAAGCTGCGCCATTTAAAGGTCTTCTTTGCTCTTAACTTCCCAGCTTTATCAGTAGTGACACTATGAAATCCATTTTCTGATCTTAAAATGGAAAGTTAACAGATTCTAACTCAGCTAAATTATCGACAGGGTTAGATTGAGAGTTGGGTATATAACTTCCCATTATTCATTCAAAACATTTCCCCGTTTATGGACGCATAACTCACCATAACCAGCTGCTGTTGACCAGGTTTGGAAAGAACATTGTCATATTGAACCAATTAACGATGTCAAAAGTGCAACCCGCTGCATTAAACCGTTGACCGAGAAAATTTGGGGACGAGGTTGTGTTATTTAGCAGAAAAAACACAGGGCAAAATGACGAAACTCCTTTAAGAACTTAACGGGATGATATTTTGAAGTAACATATCAAAAACGAGTGCGAGTGTTTCATCAGGGGTTCCAAACACCGAGAAATTCACAAGACAAAAAAACTCATTTTGGCGCACTTAAACTTGAATTTATCTTATCTTAAACTTGTGTTTAATACATTTAAGTGAACGTTTAAGAAAATTATATCTATGTTTAATTCGAGATTAAACCTATCGTAAATACTCTCAAGGCTAAACCTTAATGCAGGTTTAAGTGAAGATTAAATGTAATCAAAACATCCTTTAATATTTACTACCCATTTAAGAGAAAATTAAATATCTTCAAAACATAAATATAAGTCAGATTTAAGGGACTTAAAGGATGTTTTAATCGCGTTTCCAAATCCTTTTACTTGAAATTCCTTGAATAATTTTCATTCAACTAAACCCATTTACTGAAATTTAACAACTTAATCATCAAGTCAAATTGATTGTGTGCTTTGGAAAGCACCTGGGATTTAACTGTTTTCTTATTTAATTTGCCATTTGAACATTTGTTTGTTAAATACGTTACTCCGTATGACCACTTGTCACTTTGTAGCAAGCCCACCCAACACATGGAACACACACTTCCTTGGTTTAAGTTTCAAATCTCTTATAATTACATGTAACTGAAACATTTTACAATTTTGTCAAATGTTTTTTTTTTTCACTTTACCTGATCATCGAAGACTTTACATGTACACATAAAACTATTATGTTGTAGACCTACTTTGTCAGAAATCACATCTCACATGCAAATAGTAAATATAACTATTTCTCAAATGCAAACAAATGAGGTTTAAAGTGTTTTGTCACAAAACTTCTTTTGTCCTGGGTCCTTTAAGTCAATACACACTTATCCAGCATACATATAAAAAGGCAAACAAGCAACTGTTTTAAAAATATTAAAGTTTTTTTTACCGATAATGTCTTGGGGTTGACATAAGTCATTTGTAAAACTGAAATACAAAGTATAAACAGATACACTGTACCTACACTGAAAAGCTATGAAACTAAAATCAAAATTCACACTTATCCAGGATTTTGGTATCTGTTTTGAACAACCCAGGACCCACAATTACAAAGATATCACACCATTTTGCTCAAATGCAGTTTTTGTTTGAGAAATGATTTACCTGATACAACAAATATACAGAAGTCTTGTGTGCACATTGCTAAAGCTTATGGTTGGTGCACTCCAGATTAAGCTAAATATACTTGCTTCAGAAAGAAAAGAAAAAAGTCAAAGTTAACTAGTACCTTGAACTTAATTAAAGGCATTATGCAAGACTTGAATAAACATATGTTTGTGATCAAAGCATTTAAGTCTTGCATAATACCTTACCTTAAGTTCAATGTAACCTCAATGCATTCAGGTCTTGCATAATACATGCATAATACCCATTGCCACAACTTATCTAATATTATTTGCTGTTAATAGTGCGAGATACACAGATAAAATCTGTTTATTGCAACTTCTGAAATATTGTAAACACTTATA
>JAHPZR010001054.1:12500-31956 GCA_019787425.1 Platygyra sinensis | reverse complement strand
TGGTACCTAACGTGAAAACCGCTGATTCCTAGTTGTTGCAGATCGGGTACTCACCGGCACTCTGCGTCGTTCTTATAATTACGAAGGCACAAAGAGAGCCCAAATTGGTAGAAAACGCCGAATTGAAACACAGGGAACATACATGTAAAAGCTCAGAGTTAGTTGTATTAGTCTTACGTGTAAAATGGTCATAATTCGGAACATTTTAAATAACCCTCTAAATCGATGATATTTCGTTCCCCGATTAGGGTCTGCCGGATTATGAGGGTGGTAAAGGGTATTTTCGTGACTCGTGATCGGCCCTTTTTTTCCCCGTGAAATGTGAAATGGCTATTTTTTTCCTCGTGAATCGTGATTCTCATAGTAGCCGTGAAGCGTGATTTTGCAACATTATTCTCCGTGAAACGAGAAATAAATGTTTAATTCGCCGTGAACCGTGATTTTCATTACGTCTTTGTTTTTCGTAAATTGTGAAAGGACCTTTTTATTTTCCGTGAAACGTGATCTAGACCTCCCTTTACCACCCTCGATTATGCCGAGATAATTTTGAGCATATTACTATATCTGGAGCATCAGGCATAATGCTGGCATAATACTAATATTTTTGGAGCATAATGCCTCTGTTTCTGAAAAGTGTGAGAGGTGTATGCAAATTTTGCCAGCAACTCGCTCTAGAAATATGTACAAAATTGATGAAAGTGGGAATATTTTTGGAACTTGATACCTTAGACTCGTACCCAGTGCATTTTTCCAGGCTTCCGAGCTTGTATATGGGTTCGTGGATTTGCATTATTGGCACTTGCTCATGAGATGTTTAACTGGATAATTATTGTCTAGCATTTCTTTCAAAATTGAAAGACTGGGAATATTTATTAATAGGTACGAGCCTCTTGGGGGTGGGGTGGAAGTGTCATTTTAGTCCGGCATAATTTGAGCATAATACCTCCAGCCGAGCATAATTTTGAGCATAATACCCTGTTTTCATGGGTGACGCCCGAAAGAATAATACTCTATTTTTTGAGCATAATCCGGCAGACCCTATCCCCGATAATGACGGTATTTCGTATGTGTAAATCTGGACGCGCTATAACAGCCCAACTTGTAACTCTTACATAAATGCTCCAAAGATGTTTTTCCTTTCTCTATTTACTGTTCGTCCTTTATCATTCTATGTGCGCTTTATAGCGGTGTTACACTTAAACTTTACGCGCCTTCATAATACCGCTGAAAAGCTCTTTCTAGTTAGGTTGTCATTTCGTGCCGTGAAAGTCCCATTTTCTCCATAACTTGGTATTACATCGTTTGAACAGTTTACGTTGGTTAAACCGTTACATGCAGGAACCACCGCGGGGGAGGGGTTGGTAGAGCTATAGCCCTACCACTTTTATTGCTGGACTGGATTATTGTCTAGGGCTCCAGATGGTGCGCTTGCTGCAAATGTAAGATAAATGGCGAAACACTGACCTTAACGTTTGTTTGTATTGGCTAGACTTTTTTAGCTCCACCACTTTACCATTATATGATTTTTGTAGGGTTTAAACAGGCCCTCTGTGAAATTTAGATCTTTTCTTTCTCTAAGAGTACCCATTTTACATCTACATAGTTTTTAGAGTTTTCGAAAACCCCCATTATCTCATTTAAATTGTTTTCACAGCCTTTTCAAGGTCCCCTTTGTTGATTTATATCAGTTTTCACAGGTTACTTACAGCCACCACCTCCGCCCCCTCACCCGTAGCCCCTAGTTTTCCATTCAAAGATGTTTTACAGGCGGCCCTAGGTTTATTTACATGGTTTTTATATGTTTCACACAGGCCCCTTTTTTCATTTACATGGTTTTTACGTGTTTCTTTCAGGCCCCTTTCATTCATTTACATGGTTCTTACAGGGTTACAAACAGGCCCCCCTTTTCATTTACATGGTTTTTACATGTTTCCAAACAGGCCTCCTTTTTTCATTTACATGGTTTTTACATGTTTCCAAACAGGCCTCCTTTTTTCATTTACATGGTTTTTACATGTTTCATACAGGCCACCTTTTTGCATTTCCATGGTATTTACAGGGTTACAAACATGACATTTCCAGAATTTTTTTAGCATTCGGTGGATATTACAAATTTGAATTCCAGGTTTGTTTTGGACGTAGCCTATGAAGTAAAAAATAATTCCTGCTTATTTGAAAGGCCTTTCAAAGTATAGAAGAATGGCATTTTTCTTTTCAGAATATCTTTTTTTGTTTTAAAGATATTTATGTTTTTGTGAGTAAAGTGATGACGTCATAGCTGGTTTCACTAAAACAGTACAACACTCAATCAAGAATATATCTAGAAATGTAAAAGCGGTGTTCTTAGAGCTTGGCATCAGGACTGTACATCACCAAAAAAGCAAAGTGACACCTGTCATGTTGTTGCCATGACAACAGTTATGCCGCTGGTCCTGTTTTAATTAAGACTGAAATTCCTGGATTTTATCCTAAACAAAGATCAACCGCTCACAACAATCTAATGGTGATAGTTAAGTCAATATGGGAACCATTTGTGTGCCGAGCTACCCTCTGTCCCACTTTTAAAGACTGCAAATGGGGATATTTAGTTTTTCACGAAAAGAGACTGGAGCCGAGAGTCATTGCAACAACATAGGTGTCATTCTGTTTCTTTTGTACGTTTCTGGTGCCAAGTTTGAAGGACACTGCTCCAATATTTCTGGAGATATTCTTGATTGAGTGTTGTACTCTTTTAGTCACTGGAAAAGTTGAAAATTTCCATGGACATGTCAATTTTAATTTACAGTATGTAAATCTTGATTTACATTGTTTGTAAATTTCAATTTACATGTTGGGGTATCGTAAAATAAATTTACAGGAAATTTACAGCTTTTAATACAGCATGTAAATGTTCTGTAAATGGCGATTTACATTGTCTGTTTCGACAAAGATTATTTGAAGAACATGTAAAAAACCTGTAAAATATTTTAAGCACTTTTACAGTATCTTCTGTTGTAAAAAACATGTAAATTGCTCTACTAAACCGTGTAAAAATTTGTAAATAATTCAACCGAATGCTAAAAAAATTCTGGAAATGTCATGTTTGTAACCCTGTAAATACCATGGAAATGCAAAAAGGGGGCCTGTATGAAACATGTAAAAACCATGTAAATGAAAAAAGGAGGCCTGTTTGAAACATGTAAAAACCATGTAAATGAAAAAAGGAGGCCTGTTTGGAAACATGTAAAAACCATGTAAATGAAAAGGGGGGCCTGTTTGTAACCCTGTAAGAACCATGTAAATGAATGAAAGGGGCCTGAAAGAAACACGTAAAAACCATGTAAATGGAAAAAGGGGCCTGTGTGAAACATATAAAAACCATGTAAATAAACCTAGGGCCGCCTGTAAAAAATCTTTGAATGGAAAACTAGGGGCTACGGGTGAGGGGGCGGAGGTGGTGGCTGTAAGTAACCTGTGAAAACTGATATAAATCAACAAAGGGGATCTTGAAAAGGCTGTGAAAACAATTTAAATGAGATAATGGGGGTTTTCGAAAACTCTAAAAACTATGTTGATGTAAAATGGGTACTCTTAGAGAAAGAAAATATCTAAATTTCACAGAGGGCCTGTTTAAACCCTACAAAAGTCATATAATGGTAAAGTGGTGGAGCTAAAAAAGTCTAGCCAATACAAACAAACGTTAAGGTCAGTGTTTCACCATTTATCTTACATTTGCAGCAAGCGCACCATCTGGAGCCCTAGACAATAATCCAGTCCAGCAATAAAAGTGGTAGGGCTATAGCTCTACCAACCCCTCCCCCGCGATGGTTCCTGCATGTAACGGTTTAACCAGCGTAAACTGTTCAAACGATGTAATACCAAGTTATGGAGAAAATGGGACTTTCACGGCACGAAATGACAACCTAACTAGAAAGAGCTTTTCAGCGGTATTATGAAGGCGCGTAAAGTTTAAGTGTAACATCGCTATAAAGCGCACATAGAATGATAAAGGACGAACAGTAAATAGAGAAAGGAAGAACATCTTTGGAGCATTTATGTAAGAGTTACAAGTTGGGCTGTTATAGCGCGTCCAGATTTACACATACGAAATACCGTCATTATCGGGGATAGGGTCTGCCGGATTATGCTCAAAAAATAGAGTATTATTCTTTCGGGCGTCACCCATGAAAACAGGGTATTATTCTCAAAATTATGCTCGGCTGGAGGTATTATGCTCAAATTATGCCGGACTAAAATGGCACTTCCACCCCAGCCCCAAGAGGCTCGTACCTATTAATAAATATTCCCAGTCTTTCAATTTTGAAAGAAATGCTACACAATAATTATCCAGTTAAACACCTCATGAGCAAGTGCCAATAATGCAAATCCACGAACCTATATACAAGCTCGGAAGCCTGGAAAAATGCACTGGGTACGAGTCTAAGGTATCAAGTTCCAAAAATATTCCCACTTTCATCAATTTTGTACATATTTCTAGAGCGAGTTGCTGGCAAAATTTGCATACACCTCTCACACTTTTCAGAAACAGAGGCATTATGCTCCAAAAATATTAGTATTATGCCAGCATTATGCCTGATGCTCCAGATATAGTAATATGCTCAAAATTATCTCGGCATAATCGAGGGTGGTAAAGGGAGGTCTAGATTACGTTTCACGGAAAATAAAAAGGTCCTTTCACAATTTACGAAAAACAAAGACGTAATGAAAATCACGGTTCACGGCGAATTAAACATTTATTTCTCGTTTCACGGAGAATAATGTTGCAAAATCGCGCTTCACGGCTACTACGAGAATCATGATTCACGAGGAAAAAAATAGCCATTTCACATTTCACGGGGAAAAAAAGGGCCGATCACGAGTCACGAAAATACCCTTTACCACCCTCATAATCCGGCAGACCCTAATGGGGGAACGAAATATCATCGATTTAGAGGGTTATTTAAAATGTTCCGAATTATGACCATTTTACACGTAAGACTAATACAACTAACTCTGAGCTTTTACATGTATGTTCCCTGTGTTTCAATTCGGCGTTTTCTATCAATTTGGGCTCTCTTTGTGCCTTCGTAATTATAAGAACGACGCAGAGTGCCGGTGAGTACCCGATCTGCAACAACTAGGAATCAGCGGTTTTCACGTTAGGTACCAGGTTCTCTCGATTCTCCCGCCATTTTGTCAGTTCGTTGAACTGTTGAACTGGAACAAGGTCGCGCCGATCGTTGGAATCGGTTGCTTCGAACTGGAGCTGGATCTGTTTTAGCGGGGCAAAATACATTCTACCTTCGCTTCTTCATCGGTCTCAAGGCAAAGTTTTCTGTGACGCAAAAGCTGAAGATAGCGATTAGAGTAGAAAACAACAGCAACAACAGGTAAGGAATTATTGCTTAATTTAATTTTGAACCATTTCGTTTTGCCTTTGGTTGTGCGGAATACGGGCTGTGAGGCTAAACTACAGAATACAGGGCCACTTTTAACCTTGCACCAAACGAGCCGGCTCGTTTGGCTGGTTTGCTCTTACACGCATATCAATTATTTCTCGTTCTTTTATCCACTGCCGAGCCAAACGATCGAGCCGCTAAACATATGAACTCAAAACTGAACGCCATACAACTTATTCCTTGTTCTTTCATCCACTGCCGAGCCAAAGGAATCGGCTCGTTTGGTGAATCGTTAAAAGTGGTCTTGCATTCTAGCTTACATGTGTGCACCTTATATGACCCATCTTGATGCATGTTATTGTAAGGTTTTGTTGCCCTCTGATGTGAATGGTAGTAAGATAAAATGATTGTACAATGTTCAGCAGAGACATTTCTTTTATGCTAGTGTAAAAAAAATTACAGCTATCTACATGTCCATGCAAATGACAGTATGCTGTTGTAATCGACTGTACAGGCACATTGCACCCAATGATAGTGATATTGATATAACATTTTGTGGAATTTTCTTTCACCAAAAAAAGCTAACATACTTTATAAAGAGGTAAACGTGAGTGTACCTCAAACTGTCACGAAAGCTACCCAGGGCTTGAAAAAAAAAGAAAAGAGTAGCATGCTCAGGCAGGAAAATCTACTGGTCTTGGACAATGCAGAATAGTCAATCAATAATATTTGATAAATAAACAAATTATAGCCTTCAGCTGGTGCAAAATTTTGCTGGGATATTTGTCCATGGACTTTATCTGTTCCAACAAGTAAACAGACACTTGAAAGACACAAAATAACATCAAAACATGTTAAGTAGCTTGAGATTTCCAGTTAATTTTCAACCATTAGTTATCCTAAGAAGGTTAAAAAGCCTTCGCAGATTCATCATTAGTATCTGAAAACATAAATTGTTTTTATCTGATATGACTGAAATAAAGTTTGATCTGTCTCTTGAATAAAGTTGCCTAGCACGTGACCAAAATCAACCCAGGCAGACTTCCTGTGCAGTACAAAAGTTATTAGTTATTATTTCATGTCTAATTCCTTATGCATATTCACATGCTGTGTGTTTCTTTGATGACTTAACTTGACTACCAAATATAAGTCAAGCTTACACCGGTAATATTCTTGAATCTAGCATATCGTAGTCAACTGTATTGTAATTTAAGCTGAATATTCAAACGAATACAAGTTAGTATATTGCATTTTGTTTTGCAAAAAAAAAATGAATCAGAAAGGTTTCTTGCTGCAATAAAAATTCATACACACACATGAAATTATGTGCAAATGCATGTAAATCCCCTGGAACAGTAAATTTTACATGTGTGTGATTACATGCACCTTACACTCGGCCTATATGCACTGTCCATGAATACAACACAAACATTTTACGTATGTGTAGGTAGTACAATCCATTTGACTGCTACCATAATGCCCAAGGACAAATATTTGAGCATATTTTTGTGCCAAATTGAGACTATTGTGTTTATTATCCTTCAAATATATTTTTTTTGTAACATGCACGGTTTTGAAAATTGGGAAATATCACTTGGACGTTTCCTAGTCTGAGCTTGGGAACATTCAATCATGTGATTGTAGAAGAATCACATAAGAGTGAAAGTATTTGATGAATTATAATCATCAGTGGAAATTATTATTACTTAATAGCCCTTTTCACAGTTAATTTTTCTCATTTGAATTATGACCCCACAAGCTTGTAGCTTTAATTTTAATCGTGTTTAAATAAAGGTCATACATACATACCTACCTACCTACCTACCTACCTACCTACCTACCCACCTACCTACCTACCTACCTACCTACCTACCTACCTACATGCATGCATGCATGCATGCATGCATGCATGCATACATACATACATACATACAGTGTAATCCAACGTGGATGCAAGGCAATTTTGGGCGAAGTAAGTAAGTAAGTAAAAACTTTATTACCGGCTAAAAGTACAAAATAGCTGGAAGTTGACTCGCATACATGCTAGATTTTATTGTAATGCAAATGAGCAAAGTTGACGGTGAAAAGGGCTATTAAAGTGCATCTAACCCCAAAATACTTTTTTCACTTAAAAAAAAATCTCTGCACCTGTTCGAAACGCACTGCGCCTTTTAAAACTAAATCTTGACTTTTTGTAGGCTGTAAAAGTTTCAAAATCTAGCCATCATCTGTCCCATGACCGAGCTAGTAAGTGGCATGGGTCTATTCCTGGTTTGACGTCACAGACTTATTTGTATTGTCATAAGTCTTTGTAAACATGCATGCAAAGAAGTTTGTGACGTCAAATCAGGAATAGACTCATGCCCCTTACTAGCTCAGTCGTGAGACAGATGATGGCTAGATTTTTGAAACTTTTACAGCCTACAAAAAGTCAAGATGTAGTTTAAAAAGACGCAGTGGGTTTTGAACGGGTGTAAAGATTTCTGTAAGCACAAAAAAGTATTTTGGGGTTAGGTGCACTTAAATGATAATTATCAGAAATCTGTAGGTGTAGGATTCATCACAAGTAATCAATTGTGATCAATTTTTCAATTAGTATCATCAATTTTGCTGATTCTAGCTTATCTTCTGAGCAACATTTAATCAAAAAGGAAAGAGCAAAAGATATAAGTAGAACTATGAAGTCATGAGTAAAATTGCATAAAAAAACAGAGCATCTTGCTAGCATGCATGTATAGGGGACTATCTTTTGGGGGTCTTTGGTAGTGCCTTTGAAATCAACATAAAAATGTCACAATAGAAATTTATACTCTCAAGCTAGCTCTAGAAGTTTCAAGTTATCAAGTTGAATTTATCAGATCTAGCAGTCATTGGAGAATCAATTGAAATTTGCTCTTTCTCTGTTATCTCACATTAAGCGAAAAACTACATCCATTAACACAATGCTTGATATATGTAGATTTCATTTGTCATGCATCTGTTCAGTATTAGTAGGGCTGGAAAAAAGTTGAAATTCACTTGCTCAGTGGACCAGTAAATTTCAGATTTCATTTGTCCCCCCCAAAGCAGCCAGTGTGAAAATCAGAGGACAAATGCAGACAAAGTATGCTTGGATTCCTAACCAATCTATGATTCCAACCTTATTATTGTTACAGTCAAACTAAGTGAAGCGTACCCCGCAAGATGGCATTAATGAACTGATTATTTGAAACTTGAACCGGCTAGCCGTTTCAAGAATGCAATAATGAATTGATTATTCGAATATTGAACTGGCTCGCTCGATCCAAGAATATGGCTAACAGGTTCCGTTTTTTGAAAAACCAATTCACTGTTGCGACTAGTAGGGTTTAAACCTACTAGTAGGTTTTAAACCGACTAGTAGGTTTTAAACCTACTAGTCTTTTCTAGAATGCAATAGTGAATTGATTTTTCAAAAACGGAACCCGTTAGCGGTATTCTTGGATCGAACGAGCGAGTTCAATATTCGAATAATCAATTCATTATTGCATTCTTGAAACGACTAGCGGGTTCGGGTTTCAAATAATCAGTTCATTAATGCAATCTTGAGAGGCACGCTTCACTTAGTTTGACTGTAACTAATCTGGTAGTCCTCTGACTGGAAATTATCATTTTTCAATGTGACAGTTTCATTCAGACTCACAAGACTACTGAAGCTAATTTATCTTGCCCACCCCGACACCGAACTTCCATTTTAACATTAGCAAAATTTACTTGCCCCATGCAATTGAGCCTGGTTTTTTTCTGTCCTGAGTAGATCCTTGATCACATCAAAATGTAAAAAACTCACAAACCATTAGCAGAGTGCCACTAATGTTCTTACTAACTACATTTTGAAATCATCTGTGATATATTACTGAACAGATGCACGGCAACATGTAATCTACATGTATCTGCTTTATAATGCATAACCTACATAACAAAGAAACAAAAACAAATGTTAATGACATCATCTGTACCTTTGTTTTCCGTTATCAAGAGCATAAGTACCTGTAAGAACCAATGGAATTGTGCTTGCAAATAGCTTGACATATTATCTAACATTGTTTGATGGGATGGTGATTTGTTGTACTTGAATATTACAGTGTAGAAGATATTGAACACTGAATGTTTACTGCCACAGATTTTCTACATCCTGGGGCATTCAGTGCCTTCCAATTAGGGATACACTGTTTTTGTCACACAGTGGCTAGATGTACAACTACTGTAAGATCTGTTTGATTGATGAATTCTTATTTCAAATGTAACCTTGCTGTCAGCAGTTTGATTTCAAAGGTCACAGAAATTGGAATGATAATAAACAAAATAATAACTCCAGTGTAACATTTGGTGATTGTTATCATACATGCAGAATCTCCTGATTCATACACAAACAAGCTTTTACATGTAGCAAGAATTTGAATAGTGGCCATTCAAAGTGTGCTATAGGGCCTGCTCAAATGAGCACTTTATAAGGCAACATATCAAAAATGAAATGCCTTTTTATAGAAAATGCCGTCCATAGGATATGTGGTTGCCCATCCAGCTAAAAGCCTGTTTAACACAAATGTAACTTACATATTTAACAAAATGTTTTATTTTGCTTGTAGGATGAAGTAAAATTGAGAGTGGTCAAGACATGCATAATCCTTGGTTTTGATACTTTAGAAGGAATAAAGAAACAACTGAGAAGTCTACAGTACTTGTGACTATAAGGAGCTTGGTGTATTACACTCTAACATGGAGACCTTTAACACTTTGATATGCTTTGGCAGCTTTATGGCATAAATTTAACTGCAGTACTTCAGCCATTATTTTATTAAATGTTTCAAAATAGTACCTACCTGTGTTAGTGTATTACCGTTAAAACTAAATATCTTACTAGATAATTACGTTGATAATTATTGTCCAGTATAGCAGCTCTCAGTATAAGTTTTCATCATAGAAAGCAAACGCTATCTTTACAATAATGTAGTACCAGAACTTAGTTCTTAATAACCGAGCAGGATTAATCCATACATGTATGGGAGAATCTTGACCGACGTTGCTGTGTTAGATCTCTACACACAACTAAGGTCAAGATTCTCTCATGCAGACTAAGCTCGGTTAATAAGATGTCAATTATAAGCAAACAAGAAAAATGATATTTAACTAATGTAACTGGTTTTACTAGCTGACATATTTCTTGTGAACTGCGATGAGCTGAACTTAAATATGTGAAAGTTTGCTTGTCCTCTTCAGGTTTTTTGTTATTTTTGTCAGGTTTTTTTGGCACTTCCACGAGACGAAAATAATCAATATTTGTATTTTAGTTTGAAACTTTTTCACCATAAAATGTAATCAGGCTAGATCTAAAATCTTCATGGCTGTCAATATTGATTTCAGTCAATCAAATTCATGAATTCAGTAGCTCCCAGTCCTAGTGAGACACAGCCATGTAATAAAATAATTTATTAGCTTAGGCAGTGTTTGAGCCATAGCGCGTACTTGCGATATTCTCCCCTTTGAGTGATGAGTTGTCTCTTAAAATTTGATGGCTGGGCCATTAGTGTTTCCCACGAACAGAAGTATTTGTTGAGCCGGTTTCTTCTAAATAGATGTATTCATTTTTTGGTCAGGTAGCATGTCACATTTTCATACAAAATTGTTTTCCAGCACCTTATAAATTGCTTTTAAAGACACTATTGTTTCATACTTCGCTCCTTGAACAACATTCCAAACCTGTCACGTACGTAGAAGCCGTAAGTGTCGAATGTTGTCAAATTACGCAGTTTCATCCACAGTTTTGGTTTGCCCGTATTTTTGAAGTGTTATGAAATCCTGTTGTTCTACTAGATGATCTATAGATTAATTATTTGCTGAATTACTGCAGGCTTTACCATCTTGTAAACTCATTCAAAGGCTGAATAATCAAATGATCATCACTTTTGCCATATTGGAAGTAGAGTGAGACTTGCATCATTCCCATGTGACTGATTTCAGCAGATTTGCACGTGTTATTTACAGGCTCCCTTTCTCTATTTACATGTTGTTTACAGGCTCCCGTTTTCGATTTACATGCTATTTACAGGCTCCCTTTTTCGATTTAGAAGTTATTTACAGGCTCCCTTTTTGGATTTACATCTTATTTACAGGCTCCCTTTTTGGATTTACATGTTATTTACAGGCTCCCTTCTTCAATTTACATCTTATTTACAAGCTCCCCTTTTCGATTTACATGTTATTTACAGGCTCCCTTTTTCAATTTACATCTTATTTACAGGCTCCCTTTTTCGATTTACATGTTTTTTACAGGCTCCCTTTTTTGATTTACATGTCATTTTACAGGCTCCCTTTTTGGATTTACATGTTATTTACAGGCTCCATTTTGGATTTACATGTTATTTACAGGCTCCCTCTTTCGATTTACATGTTATTTACAGGCTCCCTTTTTTGATTTACATGTTATTTTACAGGCTCCCCTTTTCGATTTACATGTTATTTACAGGCTCCCTCTTTCAATTTACATGTTATTTACAGGGTCCCTCTTGTGATTTCCATGTTATTTACAGGCTCCCTTTTTCGATTTACATTATATTTACAGGCTCCCTTTTTCGATTTACATGTTATTTACAGTGATTTGACATCCTCCCTGTATGAAATTTACATGTTATTTGCGGGTTTCATGGTCAAATCACAAGAAATTTACAGGCTATTTACAGTATTGGCAGGAACAATTTACATGTCATTTACATGATCTTGTCCCTTTCCTTAGAAAAATTTACAGTGTTACCTCCATTATTTACATGTTTCACTGGAAATATTTACATGTTTTTTACATGGAACTCCACAAACATGTAAATGGGGAAAAATCATGTAAATTAATCTTTACAGTCTCTTTTTGATGATTTACATGTTAATTACATGTTATTTACATACTCTGTAAATTTTCAACTTTTCCAGTGTAGTGGAACCACCTATGACGCTATCACTTTCCTCATTTGCATTATACAAAAACGTAAAGATCTCTAAAAAGAACAAAAAGATTTTTCCTAAAAAGAAAACGCCATTCTTCTTTACTTTGAAAAGCCTTTCAATAAGCAGCCATTATTTTTTACTTCAAAGGCACTTTAAACGCAGTTGAAACTACCAGATAAGCCCTATTTGCAATCTCTTTGGAAAATTGAAATCTAGTACGCCTTCTTGATTTTAGACCCCTGGACTAACGGACTCGCAAGTGGCCGAATGTAGCCGCACATTTCAAGGCTACATAGGTTGCTATAACAACGAATGAATGTCACTCAAACTGTGTTGACATGGGTTGGGTGGCCAAACGGTAAAGTGCTTCCGCCTGCGTAAAATTTGATTTCGTTAAAAGTGAGTGTACGTGAGTCATCGCAAGTCAACGCAAGAACACGCAAGGCTCGGGCAAACGGACTTTCAAGTGGACCCAGGGTTTCAATTTTCGTCTACTTGCGAGTGCGTTGGAACATCGTTTGCAATTGTTATAGCTGATAACAGACGTAATACCTTATCTTTCTCACTGAAGCTTTTCACTTTCCTTATCTCAGCTGGCTGAGGATGCTGATGCGTGAAATACTTTGCAGAGAGTGATCGTTGCAACTAAGAAGGATAGACGAATTTAATTTAATTACAGAAACAAAAAAGTTATACTCACTAAGTATTTCATTTACCAGATTAATTTAAAGCTTTTTGTCAACCCTTTCAAATGAAAATATCGTAACTATAAATGACCTCATCTAATACCTTACAAAGCTCGGGGAATATTATGTGGAATGCTTTTGCTAAACGAAGTAAACATGAAATAAACGAGTTAGGCCAAGGTCAAACGTCGTACTTCACGTGAGCCGAAGCCAATTTAACCAATTAGGCTCATGTAAAGTTCGGTGATTTTTTCCAAATAAATTCGATTGATTTTATTTAGACGGCTAAGGCGTCCTTCAAGCCTGGTCAGCCGTGAAGACCGACTTTGGGCCTATCTTCACAGAGGTCAAACTAAACACATAGTCAAAGAATAACCAAAGTTAGTTCATGTGAATGTGTGAATCAGCTTGAAATGTATGAATCAGCCTCGATCTCAGTTCTTAATTCAATGAATCAAGTTCAACGGTTGACTCAAACAGGCGTTCTTAATTATCTGAGTCAACATAAGATGTCATTTTAGGTTCGGCTCATGTGCAGTACGGCATTTCTAGTGACGCAGGCGTTAAGCCCTTATCAGGTGGCTACACTTTAAAGCTCACCTCATTTAATCCTAATGACTAAAGACTAATGCTCATATAGAGAGGCGTTCAGAAAGAGTGGTGAGTTCTTACCGGCTAAAGGTCCTCCAAACTATCAAACATCAACGTTGTTACTTTGGCCGTCAGCATAAAGATCACCTGCGACACCTTAGCACCCCTACGATAATCATGCACCGCCACTAAAAGCTACTTACCATGTGCCATCGGCCCAACTGAATAATTTTCAAGGAAATATTTACCCACCTTTGGCACAGTTTTTGAAGCGTCTGTTGGACCTGGCTCTTCCAAAGCCACGGACGTAACAATTGCCGAACTAAGATCACCTCGGGCGTCACTCTCCTCATCGTCTTTGTGTAAGCGGAGTCTTTGTAAGGAAGCCAAAGTACGACGCCATTTGCGCTCTTTTGCTTTCTGCTCTAACGCATTCTAGGATTGAGGAGTAGTGGTATAAAATGGGACTTAATTACTGTATCACCGGTTCATTCCTCATTAAAACTTATCTCAAATCCTCTGGCGGGTGCTAGATTTATATATTAAGTTTCTCACTACTGCACAGTTGAACTAGCCCAAAGTGATCATCCCGGGAAGAAAGTCAACCAGCGCGATTTTATAAATAGTTACTGTTAAGCAGCGAGGAAAGTTTTAATTTCTTTTCAAAAAAAATATATATTATTGAATACCTCTTACTAACCTCGATTTGTCTGTCCGTACCGTAAGTTACGGACCGAGATTTTTCCCCTTCGATTTCTGGCCCAAATGCGAAGCGCGCAGGCCATAAATCGCAGGAGAAAAGAACGAGGATCCGTAACTTACAGTACGGACTGCGAAAACGAGGTTAGCAAGATATTTATTATATCTCTATGGTGAGTCTGAAGGGTTTTGAAACGATTTCCATTCATGAGGAACGGCTTTAAATTTCTGAAGCAGGTCGAAAGCAAAACAAGTCAATTTGAGATCGTTTTTAAGTCTTTACACGCTTTAGTACAAAATTAAGAGTAAAAAAGAATGAAACTTTTATTTGCTATATAAGTTTGGCAACAGTTTAGCAACAACAAAAAAAACTTAAGTTTTAGCGGTCCGTCCAAGAGAGTATACGGACCGCAAAATTGACCAATCACAGCGCGCGTACTAACTTAGAGATATAATAATTAGGATTATCTGACCCTAGACATACAATTTGGCGAATAGAGGTTATTATTACAGTGCTTCCTATTCTTACCTCACTATTTTTGCACTTAAAGTATTCCTCCATCTCATCAGCGGAGTCTTCTTCTGTAACCTCGCCGTCATTTAAATCTTCCTCAAATGTCGCTGGCAATTTTTTGGCCTTAAAAAAACATTTTAAAAGTTACTTAGTAGTTCACATGGGGTTTAACGACAATATTCCTTCTTAAACCTCTTAAGTAATAAAAAAGCAATAAGAAAAAAAAGCAATAAGAAATAAAACGTGCTACAGTGACTAAAAGAGATTGAAATTTGATTGTTTTTATTAAAGGTACTTTAGATGGAGCATATTATTTTCTAATAGAATATCACTCCATCGTTTTGAATCATACCATTTTCTATGCTATTCGATAAAGAAGTCTAGACAGAAAACAAGCTTACTCGTACAGAGTTCAGTTAGTATATAGAACGCTCCGAAAGCCTGCCGCAAAAACACGAGTAATAGGGAAGAAGATACAGAGGAACATGACGGCAAATTATTTATACCTTAATTAGAACTTTACCCATCAAACTCTGCGGTGAGGGTAAATCGGTTCCATCAAAACATGTTTCATAAATCAATTTGTCTGGAGAATGTTAAGGACATCTTCTGAATAATTTTGAAGTAATGGCGGAGAAGGAGTGGTGTCAGAACCCTGACAGCCCTTGGTGCATGTACAGAAAATACCACCCATAAGTTTGTAATTCAACACCTCAAAATTTCCTGTGAATCATAAACTTTGACCCTCAGTGGTTACTAATTTGTGCCATTGGTGTGAGTAAGTAAGCTATTCTGTTTTATTAGGGTGACACGAAATAATAAAACAGTACGATAATAAACACGAAATAACCACAAAACAGTACGATAAAAGCTAACAAACGGCAGTGAAAAAGTAATAAAGGATATCTTTAAAAATGTCTCGCAGAAGCTTCGCCATAACCTTCTGTTGGCTTACACTGCAATGATTCTCGAGCGAAAGAATAACTGGATATCTATAAGAAAAGGAAAATCGATGTTAAAAAGCGTTTTTTTTTTTCTGTTGGAGAAGTAATGTAGATAAGGACTCCATTGATCTTCATCAAGCGTCCATTTCTTTTTGATTAAATCCCTTCAAAGAAGAAAAGAGGTTGTCACGTTCCAATTTTCAACTTTTCAGCCAAATATTATTATTATTATTATTATTATTATTATTATTATTATTATTATTGTTATTGTTATTGTTATTTTTTTTTTACCTTTATACATATGCTTGTAGCAGGAGCGGATACAGGATATTTTTTTTCAGGAGGAAGTGCATCATGAAGGAATAGCGTAACTATCAGGTTAGGTAAGCAAATTTAAAAGCGAATACGAGGAAGGCTTCATCCCAGGGCGGTTGACGGGGTTGCACACCCTCTGCACACTTCTCCTAGATCTGCCCAAGTTAAAGGAGCACGAATAAATTACACGTAACTTGTGTGAACCAATTAGCAGAATGCATTTGCAGCTTATAATTAATGACAAACAATACACCGAATACAAAGGCCATACTAGTCAGGCCTTGATGCTTTGTTCCGTCTTGCTCCGTCGTCGATTTGGTCCGTCCTATTTCGCCCTGCCTACGCGTTTTTATGTTCATGAATGCCACCAAATGATAGTGAAACCTCCCACAGCAGAGAAAGTGTCTCCCTTTTTCAGTTTCCCTCTGAGGGGAAACCAAACAGACGGAGGCAAGCAGTTCATGATCACCGAATTAAGGGACTGCCTAAGCTCAGGCTGGAAGATCTTAGAATATGTGCGAGCAATCGCATGCAGCTCTAAGTCGTTGTTATTTGGCTCAAGCTTTCACTGGTTTCAACGACGGGCAGTTGAAGTTCATTCGCTTGGTTCTTACGCCTTAGTGTTTCGTGCGATTTCGCGCAAGTGGACGTGGACGTAAATGACTTTTGATGACTGAGGATGTCTTTCTTCGAACTTTCCTTTAATTTGGGGAAGGTACTGACCATGAACGCCACTAGACACCACATAAGCTCGTTATATTTTAAACGATTTTTCTGAAATCTTCTATCCTAAAAAGAAGTAAACAAACTTTAACTCCCGCGGTTTTTGTGAACTCCTTTTCTTCGTCTAAACGAATTTTATTGATCCACTTTTTCCCCTTAGATCTGAACGGTGGAAGATTTCCATCCTTTCTCGTCGCATGAAGAAACACAGCAACTCGTAGAAGCAGCGAATCAAAAAGAAGAAATCAATAACAAAGCAAGTGTTTTCTGGGAAAGCATTAATGGGGAGCTTAAGCAATCCACGACGACGACGGGAAAGAGAACGTCGCGAAACAAAAGGTTTAATGAGCAAAAAAATAGCTGTGCAGGTGCGTTATAAATCTTTGTACATTTCTTTGCAGTCCTCTGCAAAACATCAACGTGAAATGACCAAGTTCTGCGTCGTCTACGGAACGTGGACGACAACATCTAATTTTTCGTATCAGTTCCATTTGGAATTGAACCCAATCGTTTCATATTTAATTTCAGCACACTTTTAGAGCCATTGGCGTACCGAATAGATCTAGACAATCGCGAATTTCGTTTGTAAAATATATTAAATTCATTTTTCAACAGGCGGCGTCCTCGGCGTCGTCGTCGTTGTTGTTGCTTAAGCTCCCTATTGTCAAAACGTGCATTCAGTGTATGGCAGAGTCTTAATTGACCTACTTGTTGTTAAGGAAGGCAAAGTCGTTGATATTGAGAATGATGTAACGAAATTTGACTTTAGATGTCATTGTGTAACCATGATAAACCACTGGTTCACCATCTTTTCCATCCCAGCAGTCAACTGTAAGAATTAAAAAAATATATATATATTATGAAACATTAGTACGTAAAAAAGATTTGCTAACGCTTTGGAAATCATGAATATCTGTTGCCGAACAGCATGGGAACTGTACCGAAAAGTATTTCACACTGAAGGGTTTCTGGGTGTTATTGCCAAAATGGAAATAGGAAACATTTTAATCATTTTTTAACACTGCTTTTTAACTCATTCGTGCGCGCATGCGCAAGAATGAGTTATAGCGATGTTGGGGCTTCATCCGGGAATTTGCGTGGACTTTTTAATCGGCGTGGACGGAAATTAAATGTTTATTAAGTTATGCAGAAGTTAACCGGAAGTAAAGGTGGGGAGGAAACAAGGCAATGCGCGCCGGGGATTCGAACCTCGGCCTTACTTCGGTGGCTGGATTTCAAGGCAAACTTGCTATCCACTTGGCCATCTCAACATTCCTGCGTTGAGAGGCGTTAAGAAACGATATTTATAGTTGGGGTGTTACCGCTGGCCATATATGAGAACAACATCAGCCTGAACCCCCACAACACATGTTCTTGTATGTGGGTTTTTACTGTATCGCAGAAATTTGCGCTCACGGGCAAACTCATAATAACAACATATCGTCCATAACATAACATAACATAACATAACATGACTTAATTTAACCTCGAATTTAAGGTCCATACATACATAAACGTTTAGATCGACAATCAAGTCGCACACACGGTGGAACAAAGGTCTAATTAACGAATAACGTTAGCGCAGTTATACTAAGGCTGGACTTTTGCCAGCCGTGAAGTGAATTAAATGAGCATTATCAGAGCACTGCATGAGCGTTGTATGTGCACTGAAACATAAGATTTACGTGTAGTGAGTGATAATAAAGTCAGCGTACAATTCATTTGCAGTTTATAGTTTTATACGAACTTTTCACAATGAGCTGTTGTCTATTTTCTGTCAAAGAAAGACTGTTTGTGATTAATTAATCGATAATGGTTTTGTCAGTAGTATAAGCAATACAAAATGTTATTGATAACAGGTATACTGGAAGGTTAAAACAACAAATTAATTTCCGGTGAGGTAATTAGCGTTGCAGAAGGTCTTTTTTTAATTTCAGAGAGAAACGATAACAATCTGCTGTTTTCACGTTTGCGTAAGTAGTTGTGGTAGGTGAAACATGAACTTTGCGGCGTTCCTTTACAATTTGTAGGATCAGCGGACTGCCTTTAGTTTCATCTTTTTATAAAAGGGAAGATTTTGAGTGGGGATTGTGCTTTTAATGTCCGCTTTTAATCGAAGATTTAGCGGTGGAGTTTGGTTCATTCAGGATAAATTTGCTTTCACGGGTAACCTCGTAATAAAAACCGGTCATACGGCCGGGTCATACGGTCAGTACAAAATGCAGACCGAGTACAAAATGCAGACTTAAGATACAAGATGCAGACTGCAGAACGAGTACAAAATGCAGACTAGGTTCAAAATGCAGACTGACAGGAAAAACTGCTTTTTTTTCGTTAGAAACGTGGTAACATTTGATTACATAAGTTACCTATTGTCACGTAGTAACCTTCCAGGTTACTTCACACTTAGCCGTTTACTAAGGTAAAAACCCTTAACTATGGTATAAAAAAGGTAAACAAAGTTCACCACGTTAAAACGCATTAGCTGACTTTTACATTTTCCAGATGGTTCCTTGTCACAAGAGTGCTACTCAAATGTCGAGTTAATGACAGACATGAGTTTCTTCGCGTGAGTTTAATTAATTTTTCGTGACTGCGCCATGGATCGTGAACCTGTTGTAGCTTCGATTGTGGTTCTTTTATTTTGTCATG
>JAHPZR010001054.1:0-10000 GCA_019787425.1 Platygyra sinensis | reverse complement strand
ACTCAAAGCCATTTCTTTACAAACAAAACTATAAGCAATCTAATTTTATTCACCTGTTTTGCGAAGCTTGCAACGGCGTGAAACTACTTGTTCTTCAATCGATGATAGACGTAAACAAGTGTCCAAACGAGCTCTAATGACTTCTTGAATCCAAAACTGTCCTTTCCACTGTGAAAACTTCAAGTACCAACAAAATTTACGCTGTTTTTACGCCGATAAAGTGAGCTGTAATACTAATAAGGCGACCCGAAGCAAAACGAAGAAATTAACTTTCAGTTTGGCGGCCATGAAGTTCTGTAATTCTATGTTTCGTGCAACACCAGCCGTCTCCACTCAAACGTTTTTCAGGCTGCGAATCAATGCATTTTTAGTCGGAAAAATCCTTTTGCTTTTCCACCAAAAGACTGCGCTTTATTGCATGTTGATTCTCTTTCACGTTAAGATGAAATAACCGTGTTTAGATCAAACTCAGAAGCGATGCGTTTCTGAAATTTCTTTTCAAAATCCGTTTGAAGCGGGAAACCAACTCAATGCAGGCGTGCTCAGCCAATCAGCATCAAGTAATTTTGCCCGGGGCAATTACAAAAATTAAGAAAAAATGCCCTCTGTCTCAGCCAATCAGCATTCAGTAATTTTGCCCCCTATGTGATAAGATATATTTACTGCCTTGAAGTCATTGTTATTTAGCAGGACTAGAAGGAATGGCATTAAATTTTATTATTCAAGGAAAGGGATTTACAATTCCAAAACCATATCAGATTGTAAAAAGTGAATTATTATTGGTGCCGAAAATATGCATCGCCTGCGTCCGGCACGGTAACTCGCCCGCAATCGTCTAGTATTGCCTCCTAGGATAATACTGGGCTGTGTTATTTTGAACAAAATATGGTGCTCCTCGTCAAATTACACCATGCCAGGAATTCTAATGTTAACAATTAGAAGAGGCGAAAGCAACTTTAGCGTTGCCTTAATTTTTGCATGTTAGATTCGAATGAAAAGTTGTATTTTCATGTCGCTTTGGTAGGACAGCTAACGTTGGACTACAGGTCGTACTGCGGGCACAGCCGCCGTATGCAAGGTATTTGCAGCCAACGAGGATATGCCATGGTATTATGGGTACAACTTAACAGTTGAAACTGATCTGCTGCTGTTTAAATAACTACACAATCAAATCGATTAGCTTACTCTCAATACATCGGCAACCCGACTGCAGTACTCTCACGTACATGTCCATGCTTGCATTTGAGGTCAGCTGATCTCCAAGAAGGTAACTACGATATTAAAGCATAACTCCTATTAAGATATACGAGGCAAATAACTCTACATCAGGGAAATATCGACCAACGATGATACCATCTACACTTACTGACCAATAATATCCCGAACATTGAATTATTTACTTCTTTTAATTATTATTAATATTATTATTATGATTATTATTATGATTATGATTATGATTATCATTATCTTCATCGTCATCGTCATCGTTATCGTCATCGTCATCGTCATCGTCATCGTCATCGTCATCGTCATCGTTATCGTTATTATTAGTATTTGAACTTGTCGATATCCTAAATAGCGTAAATTGGTATACACAAAACAGATTCGAAAACCTACGTATTATGCGAAGAAGCAATGAAATAATGAGACAAAGGTCTTGTCATATCTTGATTGACTCTGGAATGCTGTGAATTGAATATGTCACCTTCTGGGCCCAGCAGATAACTAGTAAACCCTATAGTGTAGAGCAAAAATGAAACCGACCATAAAATCAATGAATTATTTAATAAAGACTAATGCATCATTAGCATCAAAACCCACTGTATACTATTTTAATAAATTAAATTAAGTGTTTGGAATCATGCACGCCAAAAAATGTCCTCAGCGTCGCCTTAACCAAATGAGAGAGTCGAGGGAGATGAAGAGATACAGATAGTTATTTAGAACCCTTAAAGATGGTCAACAATCACAGATGAAGAGATGATAAGCATGTCTTGAAAAAAAGCTGGCTTCAAAATAAAAGTCATCTCTAAAGAATGATAATTTTGAGAACATGGAAGTCTCAAGACTACTTCCCTTAAATCTTCTTACTTTCATCATCTAATGCCAAGAATAATGAACTTTCTTTCTTTTCCCTATTATGAATTACAGGTAAGCTTATTGAGGTAAACAGAGCGGACAGAAATTACAACAAAGTGCGTGACTACCGTCAATTCCAAGGATGCCGACACTTCTGTTTTCTTGTACAGGCTCGTAGGTTTGAATGATTTGGCAGCAGTGCTCGTCTGTTACATCGGTCATCTACACCCAGCGTGGATTCAGAGCATAACACGGAGAGCAAAACAAACGCTTACTAACTGGAAACACATGGCAACTAAGTGTTAAATTATAATAATAAAATGATTATGATATCAATAAATTGTCATACAGCGTTATAGAAAAAATTGATCCCGGCAGAAGGTTTTGTGATCGGGCCGCGACAATGTGAAGGGGGAGGAATTCGACAGTTGCAAGTGAAGGAATAGTTAACCGCCGAAGTGTTGATGAGTTATACTGATCTGCAATGCAGAATACGATTTGAATAAGCGTGGACTCGTGTTTAGAGTGGCATTATATCTGGACTGCCACTCCGATTGCAAACCCCTCCCCTCCAAACCTTGAATACCAAGCTTGGTATAGGCTTAGATTGACGTTGCTTATATGTATTTGCCAGGAAGAAAATCTGTGTTAGGATGAGCAATCATGTTTATTCCAGGAGTTAAATAATTCGATTTATGAAATCCAGTGAGGTAATAAAAGAGTGTAAACCAAAAATTATGACAAGTAGTATTACTCATTATGAAGCAAGAAGGAGGGGAAAAATACAATTTTCATTCTTTACCTTTTGCTCTGTTTCTAGAAACATTTTCAGTTCGGCCACTGTCATGTGCTCTTTACTATTACCATATCTGTGAACAAAGAAAGAAAGAAAGAAATAAATGATAGATATTCCGTGTCATAGGCGCTAGGATATCAAAGGCCATGAATTTGTCAAGAAACACTTCCCTATACGAGATGCATACATGCCTGGGGATTACCTTCGTATCCTCGCTGACATTGTATATAATATATTTGAATTTTAAACTTAAATTCTTGCACGAAAACTGTCATGCAAACTGTTGTAACTATCATATGCACGTTAAGTTTATTTGAATTTAACAGACTTGAAATTCAAACTTACTTCAGCAATAGAAGGTAAATTTCTCTCCTTGTAGATATACTTTTGTAAAAATTGATGAATTCGTTAAAATCCAACAGGCCCTCAGAATCTTGATCATCAGTATCAGCAGCCTACAATGGGTTATAGACAAGAAACTATCATGTCTCTTTCGCTTTAATAGTTTTTGTGTAATTGCTGAGCTTCGTGTGACCCAACTTGATCTCCCGCGCGTTAGTATTCAGTCTCGGGAGTGCGTAGATGGGGCTCTTTTTCGAATGGAGACCACGAGGCCAGTTCAAAGCTCAGTTCACTCGGCTTTCTATTTTGTTCGCAAGTTTTAGATGTGTTTTCACAAAGCCCTACCTGTGCACTGTGTTTTTTTCTTTTGTGACAGAACTGCAAGTTTTCTCACGGCGCCTCGTGCATTGAAGGAATATCGAAATAAACGTTAAAATCCAAACGAAGCTGTTTATGGCGTATGGTTTAGTCACTGTTTGTACGTCCACTTTGCATACCGATGAGATAACTAATGCAAATGTAGTTAGCAAAATCTTTCTGCTCGATAATCTTCAGTACAAACCTTAAACGCCTCTCTTAATTTTCTATTTGTTATTTTGACATTGAGTTTGTGCATCAAGGAAAAGACTTCATCCACGCTGAGCAGTCCATCTCCACTTTTATCAGCTGAGAGAAAGACTTCCTTTAACCATCTGAATAAGTGTCAAGGGAAATGTACAAAACAAATGAGATTAATCATGGTTACTGTGTTGCTGTATACCGCATGTTACTGCGAGGACAGAAAAATGACACTAACACGAAATTAAATTCTATGAAAGATCATTGTATATCTAAACAGACGTTTGTAATGCCGGGAGCGCTAAAATCTCTCAGAATTAATTATATTTCGCCAGCTGCCATTTTGATTAATACTCTGAGACTCAAACTAGAGCAGAGTTGTCTCTTAATTTCGCTCCAAAAGATTAAAAAATCCTTCATAAAGCTAGTTGCAGCTTAATAAACTTATATTTCAATACCTGAAAGAGGCATTGCATATTCGAGAATTTTCTTTGGAAACTGAATCAACTATGTTCGATTTATCTGTGTGGAAAAGTAGATTTTATCTTCAAAAACACAACAACGCTTTTCAGTTTTCGGAGCATGTTTCGATGTTTCAAATATCATGATCAGCCATTATGAATATATTGTAAAGATTTACAAAAATGGTCGGTATATATACATAACGAGACCGTTTGGAAAATTAGATTTGTAAGTAGTCATTTTCTTGGTATCACTATGAATATCATGTTAACTTTAGGATCTTCTAAAGGTAGGTGTTCATTTCCTGTTAAAAGGATACTGATCTCTCGATGTCTGACGACGAAGGGGTTCATCCTCAGCTGCAATTTTAACATTGATACGACGCTTTGAGAGGCAAGTTTAACGGATGTTCTCTAAACTAAAATGTTCTCATATTCTAAGATTGTATGACATCCATGCAAAGGTGATCTTGAGGCAAAGCATTGTGCCAGGGTGCTAGTTTTCATTAGATCAAAAATTATGTTTAAATTCCCGGATAATTCCGTTTTCGAATGAATTAGCATTTACTTGAATTTCAGGAAAGAAAGAACTCGTAGAAGGTATATCCAAAATTTGGATGATATAAGCAGGAATCAAGGTTCTTTAATTTTAATTTGCTCCCATGATCAAAATGCCAGAAATTCAACAATTCTTGGATTTTGCGGAAACTTGTTCATACAATTTCTGTACCACATTCTTCATTTAGAAAGTTTCGGTGTCTTTCACTATGGTGACAGTCGTGAAAAGATTAGGAATTCGTTAGTTACAATGGACTGGACGCTGGTGACATCTGTCCACCCAGCATTTCGTCCAGTTTCACCTTGCAATTTGTCATGTACACATCAGTAGAGAAAGGCATCCTGAATGGATAGTGTTTTGCCACTTTGCTCTGTCTGTTGGCAATTTGGTAATGTAGAAAAAAAAAAAGAATCGTGAAGAATAAGAAATAAATAATTTAGGACTAAAGAATTTACACCAACCACAACCAAAAAATAAGTTGTCAACTGATAACATTTGGCTTTGTTCCCATAGCGATTGCGTCAGTAATGAGGGTTACTGAATAAAAAAAAAATATTGTTGATGGGTTAATCACATTTGAGTGGGTCTCAATAGTACGATGAGAGTAAAAATGTGTATTACATTGTTGGATGAAAGAGTTAAAAGAGTGAAACAACAATTCCAGACCCAAAGATAAGAGCAACAGCAAGAAATAACGAGACGCAAAAAAAAAAAAAACAAACAAACAAAAAAATGATAAACACACAGGCGGATAATTGCAACCTGGGAAATGTTAAAATGTTTACTGGTCAGTTAAAAGTTATTTCCTTGTAGACAGTTTTACAGCTTAAGGAACTAACAGTTAACGAGTGACAAGCACATTTAAGTAACCGTGATACTGCGGAACGTCAGACCGACAATGACGTTGATTGAACAGAGGAAGAATGAAGTACTTACCTGGAAAGATTCCTGCATGGCGATGGAGTGGAGAACAAAGCAGAGAAGATGAGATAAACTGTATTACATCAAGATTAGTTTAGTGGCGAGGTGAGATTATAAGAAACACGAACAAAAGGAAGCAAAAATGAACTATGCTGCAGGTATTAATTCACACAGAATGTCATAGAAATACCGTTGATGCATTACGAAATAACACACTTCAATACAACCATGATACTAGTATATGACGTCTTAGAAAAAGTTTCGCAAACTGGACGGACAGTACGAAACAACGTTATTGTTATCGTCATCAGCATCATTACACTTTTATTTCATTCTTCGTTGGGCGATCTCCAATTATATAATTTTAGCTTTCATCTAAACTTTGGAATGAAATAAAATAAAATTGGTCGTAGGGTTAGAATTAGGGTTAGAATTAGGGTTGAACATGACCTCTTCAAAAAAGGTAAATCATTTGTTATTTCCTCAGTACTATGATAGTTAGTCGAGTCCCATTGCGAAGCAATTCCAATTAACACAATCTTACAACAGTGATCTAAAATAATCTATAAGTAAAACTGAAATTAAACTGCGTGGCAACGACACTGTTATTGTCCAGCCAGTGTTGTTGACATACACATGTAGATCACCTATCTTGATACCTGAAGTTTTAGCCAGTAAGTAACGGAGTCCTACGGTCCAATGAATTGAATCTTCTTGAGTTGGGAATACCAAGTCCAAAGTTGAAAATTCGTCACCGTGAATGATGGAAAAACATCGATCCTCTGCGTACACCTCGGGACATTGAGTGAAAGCATCTGTGGTTGATCCCACTCGCACTTCACTTATAGATGTTATCGGGACTGAAAGAGAAAAACCGTTGTATATACCTAAAGCTGGCTTGTTTCGCAAGTGGTGGAATGTGGGTATCACGCCGGCTGGCTATTAACTTAAACTATGGAACTGAAGGGAGCGGGGGTAATCACTCTTACCACAGGAGTATACACAATCAATCTAGAAAAAGAGCAGACCAAAGTGAAAAATAAAGCTTTAGATTGATTTGCTTGTATTTGTTTGACTTTAATTCGGAATAAAATTCAAAAAAGGCTGAACCTGTAATATTTATTGCTGTATTGAGTCTCTGTTCCTACTCCAGAAAACATAGAATAAAGTCCAAGCGTGCCCCTCTTGGATACAGAAAACATGGAATAATTGCATGCGAATGATATCTCACTGCTTCTGCGTCAAAAAAAAAAAAAAAAAACGGTAAGAAGATCAGTGACATATTCGCCTAACTAATCTTATGCCCGTTTTTTTTGTTCTTACCACATTTTGACGTCATCTGTGAACTTTTAATGAGCAGATTCAGGGCAACATGAAATACCTTTCCTAAATATATCTATTTTCATTACTTGTTTGATTCGCCAATATTTATGCTAATATAGTGGAATCCAGATTTCTCCAACCCTAAATTTTCGAACTTCCCGATAACTCGAACCAAAAGCCGTTCCCTCTTCTCAGTAGAACGCTGTAATTTTTCCCCGATTTCTCGAACTATCTGCTTTTTCGAACTAATTTTCTTTTCCCTTTTCGTGTTTCATAAACAACTCAATATAAATACTTCAGTTGCCTCCACCAAATGCATGCACAATTCAACTTGGAGAAATTCTGGAAAATTCTAGAGAGCTACTTATGTATTCACCGAAAATGCAGTTTAAAGACGCAGTCGAAAAGGCTAGAAACTTAATATTTTAGTACACGACAGTGAGAGCGATTGCAAGAAATTGTGTGCTTTTTAAGCGAAAAAGAAATAAGTTAATTAAACTCATAGAGTGCGTAATCGACTCACTTAGTAATGTTTTGGTTACGAAAGTGTATTCATACCAAGCAAAAATATCCCCTGTAGTTAATTATTCGGCGATACATGTCTAAGAGGTTTACTAAAAATATCTCAAAGTGAAAGTTAGTAAAATGCATATTGAAATTAACCTGCTCTTTACATATATTACTATCTCAAATCCAGTTGCTTTTTTGTTTTGTTTTGTTTTTCTTTTTTGTTTGGTTTTTTTTTTTATGGTTGACAATTTAGGAGATACTATATTAATTTGGACTGACATGTCGATGTAAAATGGAATCACTCGGGCTTTGGATTTATCAATTATTGATTAAAAGTGGCTACCACTTTTAAATCTGTATCGCTTTTGGGGGAGATTAAAATTTTTCTAAAAGGAAGGTCTGCTCCGAACTTCTTGCGGCTAATAGTGCTATGTTAAAACTTTTACAAAGAAATTTTTTTTCACTTTAGACGCAACGGAATTTGAAATATCCCTAAATGTATATACAATTATTAATCCCTAGGTCGATCTTGACATTCATTAAGCTGCTTTAAACAACTAAACATGCGAGCATGTGACGTTTCCATTGCTTTTCTTACTGTTATTAACACACTGTTAGAGATCTTGCTGCTTCAGTCTAAAAAAAAGTTCCAGCAAGTGAATTAAAACTACATTTTTTTAAATACCCAGTGAAAAACGTCTTCTTCCGTTTCCCTTTCAGTTCTTTCCCACAAAAATGAAATATCCAATTTTGTAGAATTTGCCATCAATTTGATACGCAAAAAAAAAAGAAAAACACTACCAGCACTTCCATTTACTTGACAAATTACTAAGACAAATACAAATTATCATTGCGCTTAACAGGGAGAGAAAACACGCCTGGAAATGGTGTAGGAAATTTTTTTTTTTTACAATAAAGCCCTCTCTTCTAAATCGATTTTATTTTTTTAGTTACGTTGTTATAACCACAAAGCAAGAATATATCGTACCACGCTTTGCCTGTTTTGGCTACAATTTCTATTTAAGTTAGGTGTTAAATAAATATGAACACAAAACTAGACCTTACTCTTTGCACGGTCCCCTTTCTTGGACGGAGTCCATCGGATGTTTACAACCTCTTGATCGAGAAAATATTTTCTAGGATATTTCTTGGATGAGCTGCGAAGTTTTATTATCAGTGTACCTTTGTGCATAACATCGAGCGAGTCTCCAACTGCAATAAACACATGTGGAGTTGAATTTAACAATTTAATTCCGAGACAAATAATATGGTGCCTCGATGGATCTAAAAGTTTGCAGAGTGAAGATGGTAAAACAACAAATTCTCTCTCGTCGATTAGAAACGCGAAACCATTAGTAATATACAGTTAGCCATCGTAAAATGTCTGCAGGTTATGTTAATAATAAGATGCAAATATGTTTCAAGAAACAAATTCAGCACGGGGAGTAAGCACTAACCGTTGGCAAATTTGTGATTCTCGGCGCATTTGGCAGCACGGCGATGCTTTAATTGTCGCCATTTATCCACCGACTTTCTGGCGATTTTCGCTCCGTGACCCAAAATATCTGGATCTACGTCTGGCACAGTTGTCATGATTTTCTACATCGTCAGGTTCGCTTAGGCGCTAGCGTGTGATTTGGCGTAAAGCACCTGGAGGGATTATGAAAAGGGTGACATAAGTAACAGGTGATTAGACACTGGGTTCATTTTGCATAATATATGCAGGTTACGAGAAAACTTAACCTGATTGGTAAACAGCTTAAGTGAAACCGGCATGAGCCAATAACCCGTGCATTGCCTTAAGATATAGATATTTACCGCACTATTTGTGGTTATATTGTTGTTTTTGAATTCTCACCGCAGGGAAACATATTCTTACTATCATCTTAAAACCAGAAAAAAATAGAAGGCTCGTAGCACAACTTTAACGACATATAAACTCTAGTTAAAATGCATCCAACTGAAGACTATATAATATATCATATTTTCTTCAAGCCATTTTCATTCGAATTCAAGTTCCGTCTTTCTTTATTGAGCATAATTTTCTCACTTCGTAATATATTCTAAATTACATACAATATCACTTGAAATACCCATAGCAAATTTTTTCGTGACGAATTCCTCACCGTATCTGCCCCCCTATAACCTGGAAGGATAATCAACGCTCAGGGAGACTGGAAAGGCTAGCTGCGCAAATAAAAATGCAATTGAATATCAGTTTATCCTTCTTGTTTGTTTCAATATGTATTTGACCCTTAATTTAATTTAGTGCTTCAAATTTTCATATGAACTAGGTTCACTTTTGGCGTAAAGTGTATTAAAACGTTGTTGGTATAGATTTGAAGTGTTGGACAAATTCTTAATTAGAAAATAAAAAAATGATACAATTAGGCAAAAAAAAATCGCTGAATTTCTTATCTTCTAATTATCTTCGTTTTATATTTCAATATC
>JAHPZR010001053.1:0-5000 GCA_019787425.1 Platygyra sinensis | reverse complement strand
TTTTGCATGTTTTTTTTGTTTTGTTTGCAAGCTATTGATGCTTCAAATTAAATTTGCGGCATTTTTTCTTCATAAATTTAGGTCATCATAACAGATGCTAGACATGATTCCAGCCGAGCTGCACAGCACACAACAGTTTCTGCTTTATCTTACCGGTGGGGACTTTGAACTATAACCATCTCTGCTTGACGGTAATCTAACATATGGCATTGGTTATAATTCACTGACATTTCTTTTTCAGAAACAAGAAAGTGATTTATTGCCTGACTTGGGATAAAGAAGATATGCCTTCTGCAGCATCTCGAGAGGTACCCATGACTAAAGCAGTGGTAGAGTCTCTAACAGCTCTTGGTAGGTTGTAATATTGTTTTGCCTGTGCACTCTACTCAGAAACTATATATATAAGCACTTTATAGTTAGAAGCAGGATATTTTTGGCATGCCCTAACTGCATTCAGAGTGAACTTATTTCGACTGTTATAGACCTTCCGTGGGAGTTTAATTAATTCTTATCATAAGAGGCTATTTAGCTACACAGATGAATTCAACAAACGTGGAATCGGAGAGGAACAGTGCCTATTTCACTCCAATGGCTGCCAAAGCAACGATACCTTCCCAAAGAGACTGAAACCAAACAACATGATAGAAACACTCATCTGAAATAAGTCTTAATTTTAAGTGTCTTCCCTGGTAATTTGCAGCTTTCCTTTTTGTTTCATTACAAGTAATTATGTATTCTATTGGTTGTATTTCGACCTTGTTTAAAGTCTAGTATAATTTAGGGCACTGTTCGCAGTCATAATTGTGGAACTTAGCAAAGGAATTGACCCTAAGGCGAACTACGACGGCCAACGTGCCCGTGAAATTTTTATTCGAAGGGAGTAACAATATGAATAGTGGCGATGACACTGCGAAGAAAGGCACACAGTTGTCTTGTTTTGAAGAAAGTTGCATTAACAAAGAATCAGAACAACTATTCATATATATTGATATGATCAGTTTATATATTCAAATTAGGTCAGCTGTTAGACGGCTAAAGTTCAAACTTTAGCCGCTGGGGGTAGCCCTGAGATGAACCAGCATCCCATTCAGTCTGGGGAGGGGGGAAGGGTAGAAATACTTCTGGCTGCTCCATGCTACAGAAATAAACGAGATATAACTACAGTCCTAAAACACTTCTTGACTTGTATGCAGACTCCTTTATGTGAAATCGCCATATGCATTAAAATTCCATATTTACAATACAGGCAGCCATTTTGCCTAAACAACAAGTACATCAAAGAGAAAGGTAACTGCTTGAGTTTAACACATCAACATTGACAAAACCCTCAGCATTTCCTTGATTCTTTCCTATTTTTTTTCTATCTTCTGTTCTGCAGGAATTTTAGTGCGTGTAACATTATTTAACTGAACCTAAGATATATCATTGAAATACTTTTTTAAGGCTTCCATGTACCATACAAAATTCACCATTTTCTTTTGCCAATTCTGAAATATTTACTATCATAAATGCAACCCAGTTACGCTTCCTAAAGCGTCTTGTTATGTTTCAATCTGTTTATTTTTGTCCTTGAAATTTACCTCTGAAACTTATACTAAAACTATTATTCGCCGTAGGCTTAGTGAAACTAGGTGTATATTTACATTGGCTTTGTCTTCCAAATATTCACCAATGCTCAATTCTCCTTCGCCGAGGCATCTGACCGTTGCGTAAAGGGTCGATAACATTTTCGCGACCATTTTTTTTTTAAATCAGCAACGAATTTTTCTCTACTAAATGAAAAAAATATATATTGAGGGCATCAAAAACTTAGCTTTTCTGTTTGAGTTTTCGCCATTCCCAAAAAGCTTCTCCGTTGATTCGAAGATAAAATAGGGGTACGAAACCACCTATCAATGGCTGAATCATATTGAAGAAAGCAGGCCCCGGATTGACTGATGATTCTATGAGCTCTGAAGAGAGCTCCCGGTTAACACGCTGTTTTTCTTGAATGGAACACATAGTTTTAATTGAAATTTCGTAGTTGAGCGGAATACTTTGCCGCGTACAACGACGTGTTGAAATAAATATTTTTGGAGTAAACGTTGCCAATGGTTACCTTTTCGGAATCACTGGAGCTTGTAATGTGCTGTTAGCGTATTATTTTGTCAATTTTCTGCCTGCTATTGTTGTGGGAGGCGGAGTTTTGCATATTATTATATATTACTCGCGGGAGTTTCAAAATCAGTCAACCATTCAGCCGAACGGTCTCCGACAGGCAAATCTGCAGAGGTCGAGGGGTGCTTTCAGAAAACTGCATTTCGATAGTACTTGTAGGCGTCGTAAACCAGCGAAAATTGGCAGGACCTTTCCTGACATCCGTTTCAACTTTTCAGTTCCTTGGGTATATCTGGCCTGAAGAACAGCTTCCATACAAGAAAGCTCCCAAATAGATTATTTTCGAAGCGAAATTGTTAATAATACTTGTAAAAGACCTGAAAAAAGAAATTGTTCAAAATTACTTATCGATCCTTTCTCTACAATTCCTATATGCTACTCGCTTATGGTGGCCCAGCATTATCATAGTAAAATATGTAAGTTTTTGAGGAAAAAGGAATACAAAATGAAAAGAAGCGAAAAATATACGCAATCAAAACAGAAAAAAAGGGAGAAAAAATAATATTGTAATAAAAATTAATAATATAAAGTAAAAAAAAAATATTCGTTCACAAATAAAAAAGTAAAAAAAAAATATTAGAGAAATAATTAAAGCACTAAAATATTTTGAAAAAAATATAATCCAAAAAAAAAAAAAAAAAAAAAAACATTGAAAATCAACATCGAAAATCAACATTAAAAATAAACATTGAAAAATACAACATTGAAAATCAACATTGGAAATCGACATGAAAAAAAAATTCAATGTTATTTCCACGTGGCCTGTCGTTATCATAGACCAGGATGCTTTGCGTGCATATTCAATATATTTCAGCCATTAGAGGTGATTAGAAGCTCCTGACACATCAGGGTTGTTAGGATGGCACTTGATATCTGCAGTATATGATAACCAAGTGTACATATTGTGAGCACGAGAGAGGAAAACAAAAAGGGAACCATTCATTGTTCATAAGCCACATAGTGCAGTGGCCCATCGTTCTCATAGCCCGTGAAGACGTTAATCAGCGGACTTCAGCGGAGCTTGAGACCCGGTTGACCCAAAATCGCCCGAGAAATCCAAACAGTTCGTCCCGCGTCTAAAATGAGTAGAATTCGGAATACTGACCGCGAAAACGACGAGAACCTGAAAGCAACCACACGGAAATACGTGCTCCAAAACTTGACTTGTCGGAGAAGTTCTAGACTTTCTGGGTCGAGACTATCAGCAACTTTTAAGGCCGAGTCGAAGGATGACTCACTTTGGGGTGAAATATGTAGACTACGGAACAGACTTAAAAGTGAGTTGGGCAAAAGAAGCCAGAGGGCCAACTGGCACATTTACTTCACTGGTAAGATATCTTTTACTACAATTTTTCACAGGTTCACGAATAATAAACACAATTGATCATGTTTCGCGAGTGTAAGCTTTACATACAATATGTGAGCCAGCACGTGAGGAATGCGAGGCATGTAAGTCAAACCAAACACACACGAGACAAAATTTATATCGTTCTCTGTTGACACTTTTAACAAAGTCTAAAAGTGCTATGGAAGACCATCTTTTACTGTTTCTGACTCACTGCCATTTTGAATGCCGATAAGGCCCTGGAGACGAGTCTCCAACAACACTGTCACGCAATTGTCACGTAAATGTGCCAGGCGACCTTCTGTGCCGATTCTTTTGTCCAACTTACTTTTAAGAGCACGTATTTCCGTATGGTGGCTTTCAGGTTCTCGTCGTTTTCCCGGTCAGTATTCCGAATTCTTCTCATTTTAGACGCGGGACGAACTGTTTGGATTTCTCGGGCGATTTTGGGTCAACCGGGTCTCAAGCTCCGCTGAAGTCCGCTGATTAACGTCTTCACAGGCTATGAGAACGATGGGCCACTGCACTATGTGGCTTATGAACAATGAATGGTTCCCTTTTTGTTTTCCTCTCTCGTGCTCACAATATGTACACTTGGTTATCATATACTGCAGATATCAAGTGCCATCCTAACAACCCTGATGTGTCAGGAGCTTCTAATCACCTCTAATGGCTGAAATATATTGAATATGCATGCAAAGCATCCTGGTCTATGATAACGACAGGCCACGTGGAAATGACATTGAATTTTTTTTTCTTATGTCGATTTCCAATGTTGATTTTCAATGTTGTATTTTTTAATGTTTATTTTTAATGTTGATTTTCGATGTTGATTTTCAATGTTTTTTTTTTCATTTCTTTTATTTTTGGATTATATTTTTTTCAAAATATTTTAGTGCTTTAATTATTTCTCTTTATTTTTTTTTACTTTTTAATTTGTGTACGAATATTTCTTTTTAACTTTATATTATTAATTTTTATTACATTATTTTTTCTCCCTTTTTTCTATTTTGATTGCGTATATTTTTTGTTTCTTTCCATTTTTTATTCTTTTTTCCTCAAAATCTTACATATTTTACTATGATAATGCTGGGCCACCATGCTATGTTCGCTACCCAGATAATATGCCCGTGAAACAGAAAAACGCACGCGCTGGTGGCCGTTTTTAGTCCGTATTCTCTGCTATGATTTTGAATTTTAGCGTCGAAACACACAAAAAGTTCCCGGATGTGTCGCGGCATTCCGGGCGATGACCATAGAAACAGGTTCTCTGGATAAAAAAAAAATATATGATGTAATAGTTCTAAGACGTTTCATTTATTTGTGTGGTAAATTTCACACTTATACGACAAACAAACTGTATTTGGATAATATTTTGTAACACTAGTCTGGGGAAATGAGAGCTATTTCGAGCCTCCTTATTTATCCGCTAGTGTAGATAGGATAGCTCCTTTTCTCAATGAAAACCAACAACCATACTATGGTGGCGCACAACTGT